>JALLPH010000865.1:0-13976 GCA_036939855.1 Cyclotella choctawhatcheeana
ACTGATCAATCAACCATGCATCGTAGTGTCCTAAAGTAGGGTATCCATGTCGACGCAACTGAGACATGCAATGGTTATACATGTGTCTTCTCTCAGATAGAAGAGCATTGGTCATTTCAATTCCAGTTTGCCATGAACGAAAGGTAATGGCTTGGAAGGAGGGAATCCTCCGTAAGTTTTTCTGAGTCGATCGTGCGAGGTCTCGAGGATTTGACCAGGGATTGACACAAGAAAGCCAGCGGAAGACTCGGAGAGGTCAATGGAGGTCTGCAAAGGCTTCCTTGACAGCTCAATGACAAGATTCGAGCGATTTCAAGTGGAGTTTTTTTTCACACATTCATCACGGAATCTTCAGGGGAAAAAAAATGGCCATGTTTTATCTAGAGTTTATTGTTCTATGGACACAACAACCTAAAAGTGCATACTATGATGAGGTGTCTAGAATTAGAATGGTGCCATATGGCTTGATTGGTCAAGTAGAAGGTACCGCACAGCATCAGTGTTTTTCGACTTGCTTTTTCTAGGAACTCTTCCAACTCAGAAGAACCAATATTTGAGTGAGTTTTAATGGGAATCAGAAGAAGTCAAGCAAGTAACCAGGAGACAGAGAAGAGGCTATAGAACAGAGGTCTAAGTGGAAGCATGTCAAACAAAGCACTATGGGCTTAGATGTGGAGCGTTAAAATGGAAGTGGAAAAATTTTACAGGAAATTTTGGTATCGAGCTACGATGTGAATTTGAATTTGAAGAGTATGATGTAGCTCGGCAACCGCCGGTCCGTTTGGAAAACCGAAACTGAGATCATGTAGAGCTGGATGAACCTGACAATTAGTGTAGTGTAAAAATCGTCTTAAACTCTGGCAGTTCAATTTCATTTGCAAGTTTCATATGTAAAGGTTTTCAAGATATCTTTCCACGAATCTCACAAGACAGGAAAACACGTAGGAATCATATGGAAGAAAGTGTAATTTATTTACTCTTGGGCGTCATTTCTTTCATCTTAAGGGTGAAAAAAATCATGTGTACTGAAATTTGTAGAAAGGTTGAAGAAAGTGTGTGTACCATACCATACTGACATTTGTAGTAATTATTATTTTAGTACCATAAGCGAGCTGGCAAAAGTCACCTTTTCTACTGCTTCAAGCAGCTACACTGAAATTATTTATCAGTCAGAACAAAATGCAACCTTCCTAGATTCTGCATTGATAACTATTTCACCCTGGTAGAATGACATAGACACTGAAACTAGTACCTAGCTATGGTCCTGCCTAGATACATACTTGTGGCTGGAGAGTGTTTAGTTTTCTGTGTAAGAAAAGTCTGCATTGAGAATCAATTTCAATAAATTTACCATGGTAGAATGTGATGGGCAATCAAACTAGCTCTGTAGAGAAACATGATAATGTTACTAGCTTATTTTATAACTCAGTACAATCCGTCACCTACTTGGCAACTGCGATGGAGTGAACGACATCGTCCTGTGTCCACATGTTCGTGGCCAGAATCTCTTTTTCTTCAAGGATCTTTTCCTCCTCGCTAAGAGTACCCTCACGCTTTTTCCACTTCCTACGCATACTACCACGAAGATTCCCTGCCTTGATACCAGAGACGTAGACCCGTTCTTCATTCGCAAGGACTACGGGTTCAAGAGCTGTCTCTTCCATCTTTGGGGCGCAAAATAGAACGCCTGATGTCCTGCGATCCACACCCTCAGCATCAGATACCCGGTGCAAAACAGCAGGAATGCGTCCGTTGCTACGGATTTGAGTGCACCATCCAAATAGAAGAAGAGCCGATCCCTCCTCTACACGAGGAACATCCATCCATTCGCCATTCATGAATACTTGAAACCCCATTTCATCGGGAAAGACGAGAGTCCAGGATCCAAAGTCGCGATGATCTCCACAACGAGGAGCCACAAAACTATTGATATCATTGACATCACGAGGATAGTAGTCAACCATTCGATAGTTGAATGATGCATCCTTCAGCACATCATCACTCCCGATTGCATAAGCCACCGCACAACCAATCTTGGGTGCAAAATCCTTCGTGAGGCTCATCCAATAGTCAAGAGTGTTCTTCAGCGAGCCAGTCTTGAGCAAATCAAAATTAGGTTCGTTCCTAGAGATTTCATCCAGACGCTCGGGACTTAAATCGAGTACGCGCTTCATATCGACACACGCCCCACCGTTGTTGTTGGCAAAGGAATCCTTGTAGACCAAATTCGACTTGTAGGCGTTATTGAGACGACTGACGAGATCAGGACGGGTGCTGAGTCCACGAAGGGTAGATTGAAATTCAGTAAATGGTGCCTTGGGAAGGTCAGATAAGATGAGAATGCCGTTGCCACTGTTGATGGCTGCCGCCATGTCCTCGGGCGATGCGTTGACGGAAACCTTACTTGGGGTGTAAATCTTCATCTTGGGGCTGACAAATCAAGAAGAGGCGACGAGCAGTGTTAATGAGTGAGAAGTTGGCTCTATTTGGTAGGCCCATGCAGTGAGGGAACGGGAAGGCACCGCCAACATCATGCAAACAAGACGAGCATCACACATCAACAAGAATCGAGAGACAATAACAACATTCCTTTCACAGTCTAGGCAGTAAACATCAAAAAAGCAAAGCGATGTGCCCATGCTAGAGGATTCGATCGCTGTGCTTCCATTCTCGAGACGAGACCATGGTAGCTTACAATGCTTCGGAAATAAAATGAGGTTGTAGACAGTTGTCAAAGGTGTGTCAAGTTGACTCTCGGTGTCAAGTTTGCCGTCGGTTGAATATAGGAGGCAATACCAATGCCTGTCATTTCTTTACTAATATTTCTCCTCTAAAGAACAATTATTGCCCTCTAAAATTCCGATTAAAATATCTAAGCGGGAGAGAGAGGAAAAGATTTTTCAGTCATGTGATATTCTATTCTGGCATGATCCTGTCAGGGTCTGACTGAAACCAAATAATGGCACCAAAGAAGTCAAAGAGAGCAAAGGTTGCTAAAGCTAAAGACGATGTCTTTAGTAGCTTGGACCCAGAGGAGTTGATGTCTCAATCACGAGATGAGATGGTTAAGGAGATGAAATCTGGAAAGAAAATACATGGATTTACTGATCTTGACATTGCCATCAAAACGGTTCGGGCAATAATTGTGACAAATGAAGAGATCTGGAATCGCTGCAAAGAGTATTTTATATACAAAGGAAACAACGGAAATGGTAGTGAAGATGAAGAGAGTAATTTTACTATGATGCGTTTTGATGAGGTTAAGGTCGTCTATGATGAGAATTACGATCATACAAGCATTGTTGTTGTTGCTAAGGAGGTGACAAAATATTTCAGCCTAGAGCCGCTAAAGGTACTCCCGGAGTGTCTCGGCATTTTTGAGCCTGCGAAAGATGAAACTGGTCATGTCGACTTCAGGATGTACTTTCGCAGGTCTCTGATCTTACACGAAGAAGTTCTTCTACCTTTTCTTTCAAAATTGAAAAATCACCTTGAAGAAGTACAAGTATGTTTGGGTGCTGTTGATGAATGGGTGGCAGGTACAGCAAACAATATCCAATTCCTGAAAACAACATTCGAAATTGAAACTGTTACCGACCTACCAGTGCAAGAGAGTCCTTGTAAATGCTACCACCATAGGAATTATGGCTATTGCCATTGCAGCGAATTGGGGAAGGAGTACACAATCAAGACTTTTAATGTGCCTGGAACAGTTGTTGTTCAATCATTTGATATCTCGAAAGAAAAGGATCAATTGCAACTCAAGAGACTATTGGAGTTTTTGTCAAATGCTTGATGGTCTCATGTGAATTGGATGATAGATACCTTATACTTCTGTGGGAGAAATAAGTAATAAATCAATGCAAATATTTATGCTCAGCAATCTATCAGAGTATGGCTTTTATGTGTAGTGTGATGGTTAATGTTACCATAGCCATAGATATTATGTTTCACCGTTGTGCAAATACACAGAAAAAATCAAAGAAAAAGAATATCTCATTTCGTCACATTACCTTACACTATTGGTTTGAAACAAAACTCTACCCTGATAATCAAACAGGAATCTTGAGTACTCAAAAAGCAACAAATCAATCTTATTCTTTGACAGGATATGCTTAAGTGCTTGATCCGTTAAGCCAGGATGATCAGCTGCTTTTCTCTTGCCAATAGTATCTTTTGAATATCTATTGTAATGTGCCAATTCCTCTTTTTGTATCTCATTATATTGACAGGTCTGGGTATTTGAGTCTAGTTGCCATCCAAAAAACTGTTCTATCCGTTGAAGTGATTCTTGAATGTTATCATATAATCCTATGATGAATTTGCGTTTAAGTATTTCTTTGGCAACTTGAAGGTCGGAGTCTTGTAGCGCCGCTTGCTTGTTTCCCGATAAGCTTCTCGTGAGGGGGTTGTCCTTGACCATATCTTCGATAGAAGGAGGAGACATGAGTTCCAGATTGGTTAGTGAGCTCAAGTGATGATAACATCCTGTTCAAAAAATAATGCTTACCGCTTTTAGCAAACTCCTCTAAGCTCATACCTCTTGCTCCATCTTTCCCACCTTCTAATCTCAAATATTCATACAGTGATACGATTCTTTCGATAGGATGTCTCATCATAACCACACCTCTACCATACGCTTTAGTCGGAGGAGCAAATAGACGAGCTGCTTCGTGAATGTCTGGCGTATAGAGACTATCTATCATTTTAGACGTGGACAAATCACGGGCAACACCTCGATCAATGCCACGAGCTGTTGAGCAATCTACGTTGATAAATTTTGATGACTGGACAAACTCAGCTTTCAACGGTGGGTCAAAGTTTGATGGCATGTGAAGTTGACTATCTTCTTCTTTAGTCCCTCCTGCATCTTGAAACTCTCGTAACAACAGATCTTTACCTAGACCAGAACACTGCACTAACCTTAAACAATGCCCCAGCACATACTGCACTCTTGGCATACCTGTCATCGGTATATCCCAAAAAACAGGTGTCTCAAAATCTGAATTAACGGGTAAGACTGAGACATCCATCATGGCACCATTGAACAAAGGGTCCAGGACTATTGTCAAAGAGCTGTCTTGAGGGGGAGTGTAAGATCGTAATGCAGAAGACGTCAACACAGCCTTTGGTTCGGGCTTATGTGCATCATACATTGGGTTGAATTGACGTGTACCGTAGCCATCATAAGGATCTTGAGCGCGGTTGGAAAGCTGTGATCTTAAAGAAGAGCTTTTCGGTACGATATTTGGAACAAGCATCACATTCATACTGCTCGAATTTTCTACGGAAGTTTGGGGTACCAATTGCGGAGCATTGGGTCTAGATGATGATATTGAAGGCCCTGTTTGTTGATCCTCATCAGATCTTGCACCCCTAAAGGCAACAGCATTAAAATACTGCTCATCTTCGGCTCTCTTCACCTCATCACGAACCCCCAATAATCCCCCCGATCCCCCTCCAAATTCATATCTGGGCAAATAAAAGTACTCGGCATTATAATTCGGTGTAAACGAAGAGTAGTTCGAGCTCAATACACCCAATACCTGAGCAGCCATGATAATCCCTATAATACAAAGAGAAAGCGCCGCCAGAATGGTAACTAAAGCAAACATCTTTCGTTGCGTCGTGAACATTTGCTTCCGTTCAATCCATTTATCGTTATCCACACTCAACAGTTTGTAATCGTCTTCTTCGTCACTCGAAGCAATGGATTCCTCCCTCGCCATGGGGGGGAAAATCAACGCATGACCGTACATACTTGCATCCTTGTATTCCTCGGGTAATTCCCCCTCCGTCTCCATAAAGTAGGGTGTGTCGTGAACATTGATTTCGCGTGTTGCCACCTGAGTTGAAGAGTGCTGTGTGAATATCAGTGGTGAGGCCTGTGTAGATGATGTCGATGTCGCCGACTGCATCGAAGTGGTCGAAGAACGTAACAATGGATTGTCTTGAGAGGTGATGGAGGAAGAGAGAGATTGTTGGTGTTGATGCAGATGACTCTTGTTGGAAGTGACGGATAATCCCCCGCTCTCGCTGCGGCTGTAATCGTCCTCTTGGACCGCCTCGAGAATTGTATTGTTCTGCCGCTGCTGCAAGTAGAGGGAGGCGCGGATGCCGCTGTCGGGGCGGTCGTCGATTGTCGTGGATTCGTCATCGAGCGACTCTTCTTCGATGCCCTCTGAGATGAATGATAGTCTTCGTCTCTGAAAGGAGTTCATTGTCAATGTATTATGTCTTCGGAGGAGGTCACCGGTCATGGTTCCCGGGGTCATAGCATGTCGGTCATCGTAGCGATTTAGCGATGTGATTTGATCGATTTGCGTCCCTCTGTCCCTCTCGCCTCTCGGAATTCTAGGTATGTACCTAGTATCTTCTAGTATTACCTAGTTTTTTGGCGCCAAACGTCGAACGCCAAACGCCCAAGCAAACCCCAACCCCAAAAATCTCTGTCACATCACATGTCATGTCCAGATGCGTGATGGCTGTCAGCTAACCAAATACCATCATTGAGATTGCTGGTTGCTCTACTCTTTTACTTCTAGCACACATCATTGTATCTACATAGCACACCATGACGCTCCCCAAGCCAGCACTCCAGCAAAGCCTCCTCGCCGAATCCACCACCCCCAAGCAAATCTCCCATCTCCAATTCGGCCTCCTCTCTCCCTCCGACATGCAGCGTCTCGCCGAGTTCCAAGTAACCTCCCGCGATCTCTTCACCATGCCGCTACGCACCCCGGCCCCCTGCGGCGTCCTAGATCCCCGACTGGGCGTATCCGATAAAGTCTCCACGTGTTCCACCTGTAAACTCAAACTGGCCGATTGCGCCGGACACTTCGGCTACATCAAACTGGCACTGCCGTGTTTTCACATCGGGTACCTCAAGCATACGCTCAATATACTGCAATGCATATGCAAATCCTGTTCACGGGTGCTGATGGTCGATTCGGAACGGAAATCGATATTGAAAAAGATGAGGAATACCCGCACGGATATACTGGGGAAGGGAAGCGCCTTCAAGAAGGTATTGGATCGATGTAAGAAGACGAAAGATTGTCCGTATTGTCATAAGCCCAATGGGACGGTAAAGAAGGTGCACGGCGCACCTACCTTGAAATTAGTGCATGAACGATACAAGGGACGGAATATGGAAGGCGAGGTTGAAGAGTTGTTGTCATCCATTAATGGTGCCATGGCTTCCAATCCTGATATTTCACAGGCGCTCAAGGTAGCCGTGGAAGATTTGTTACCCACACGCGTATTGACGCTTTTTCGGGCCATTACCGATGAAGACTGTGAGGTGTTGTGGATCACGCCCGATATCGGCCGGCCGGAGAATTTGATTATCCAGAATGTGTTGATTCCGCCGGTGCCGATACGACCGAGTGTGGCCATGGATGGTGGAGGGGGTAGTAGTGAAGATGATTTGACGGTTAAGCTTTTGGAGATTATTAATGTGAATGTGGCTTTGGAGTTAAATATGACGAGAAATCCGCAGACCAAAACTATTATGGAAGGTGAGAGTTGTTGTTTTACGGAAGTCTATAATATGTCTGTGACATTTTTTATCTTTGAACTAATACAATCTATGTCGTAAAAAAGGATGGGATGTATTGCAATCGCAAGTGTCTGTGTATATTAATGGTAAGTTTACCTCGAATAGGATGTTGGGCTGATGTGTCTAGTATGCAGATGCTGAAAACAACATATATGCTCGTTTCAACATAGGAGACCAACCTGGAATCAATCGAGAAATAGGTCACAAGCCCATTCGTGGTCTTTGTCAACGACTTAAAGGTGAGATTTCTAGTGTTATCATCGGGTTTTTCGAAACATCACGCCTAAACACACCCGGTCAAAAACAACATCTGCCAAATAGGCAAACAGGGTCGGTTTCGTGGTAACTTGAGTGGAAAGCGTGTTGATTTCAGTTCACGAACAGTCATCAGCCCAGACCCCAATCTACGAGTAGATCAAGTAGGTGTGCCGGTACACGTTGCCAAAATTATGAGATATCCTGAGCAAGTTAGCCAATACAACATTGAAAAGCTTAGAGAACGAGTACGAAACGGACCGGATGTGCATCCAGGAGCAAATCTAATTCGTCAGCCGGGTGAAAATTCATTTGTAAAGTCTCTTGCATTTGGTGACAAAACACGTGCTGCCCTATCACTACGTATTGGTGACATTGTTGAACGTCATATGGAGGATGGTGACATTGTACTGTTTAATGGACAGCCATCTCTACACAAACAATCTATCATGAGCCATCATGCTAAAGTGATGCCTTGGCGTACCTTTCGTTTCAATATTTGTGTCTGTGCACCCTCCAATGCTGACTTTTACGGTGGTGAGTATGTTATGACTCAAGATTGCTGTTTGGTATACACTGAGCATTTCACAATGATGTTTTTCACACGTATTCAACAGTTATGTGTCAGACGAAATGAATATGCACATACCGCAAACTGAAGAAGCAAGAGAGATGTTCTGCTCATTAGTAGCGTATTTTGGATAAGCACAAAAACTATGTCCAACTCCAAAGAAAATAAAAAGATTCTATCCCACTTGTTCGGAAAGACACCAGCTGATACCGAAATTACTGGCAACCGATCCTGCGGGAGATGAATGCATTGAGCCCAAAGCTGTGACATCTGACTCCAAATCTCAGAGCACGAATAATATGCCAGCTGCAGTATTTTCCAAGGGAAGTCAAACGACGATCAACAGCTGGTTTCTAACAAAGACCAAGAATATCTAAGTGACTTCCTCTGTAATGAATTTAAAAAGAGAAAGCTGCCTATTAAATACTTCTATTACTCATACTCCGATCTTTTGTAGAAGCCATAATGTGATATAGGTCGTAGCAAAGCAATCATAAGCATGATTGTTGTTATCATTTAATAGTTTATTATGTGATACCTCCTAGATCTACACATCGGTCTGATTTGACAAGATTATTTCATTTTACTATCATTGTGCATAAATAGGTCAGATTGGTCGCTAACTGTCATGATTGTTTTAATGTTTACACCAGATCCTTACAAGAATGATGTATTGCCCAACACTGCTTGAATACATAGAAATTGTGAGGAAGACAATAAAGCAAGTCTGTAGATTATGATTTGTATTTGTGCTTGATTTGTCAACTTGCTGATTGGTACTTCTTGACTGACTGGATCCTCTGTAGTGCTATGGTAAGTTTCACTGTCATCCGCCATATATTGTTTTGTGTTGCGAACATTGTTACTTTGATGTGGCATGTGGTTGCTTTGATGAGAATGATTGTATTCTGAACTTGTTTGGGTCATCTGTGACACACTGAATGCAGTTGTATGAGTTAACAATCAGCAAATTCAACTGACAGGGAACGTGACTCAAAACGTGTAACTGTCAAAGTTGTTCACTGCATGCAGCTGATGATTCTGGTCAAGATGGTAACTAGGCGGTGACATATGGCTTCTGGATCTACTTGGCTAACTTCTGTGTCTACTTAGTTCAAAGAATTAACAAGAATTCTTGCTAGGAACACCACATTGAGCCAATTGTTCTATACGAATTGATATTGTGTGCTCTGTTGCCAAAGTCAGAGACAGTGTTACATTAGGCCATTTACATAATTGCAATAGGTGCCTTGGCAATCCTTCAGTGGAAGTGAATTGTTTTATTGATAGATTGAGTCTGACATGACACTGTAGACCGGTGTTTTAAAAAAGCGCTACTCAGACATACAAAGTAAGAATTGTCAAATCTTAAAAAAGTAAGGAAAGCAAAAAACACCATTTTCAAAAACCTATAAAAGCAAAAACCTAAAAAAGCAAGGAAAGTAAAAAGCGCCATTTTTCAAATCTCCAAAAAGTAAGGAAAGTAAAAATTATCCCAAAAAGTTGCTACTTTAGACATATCCCCACTCCCGCCTGAGGGACACTACCAACGGTCGCGACTGCGTAAAATCTTGTTGATGTACCAACGGTCGACCAACGGCCGCGCGTAGACGTACGTAGGAATCGTCATCCCAGAGGGACACTTTAGTGTCCCTCTGGACGAACATACCAGAGTCTACATGAACCTACGGCTGAGGGACACTAAAGTGTCCCTCTGGCTCGGAGTTGGGATATACTTTAAAGTAAATCACTTAGACATACATTTACCAATGTAAAACAAGCACAATTCATTAAATAATTCACATCACAGTTGATCCCACTGGATTTTCACCTCCATTGATTCTTCTTTTGGCTTGGTTGTTCCAAACACGTCTGCCTCAAGAGGAGGTTAAAGCACTTGAGAGTGTTTGCGATGGCAAGATTGTGACAATGGTAACTGTGTGTGAAGCCTTAATTCCAGCGATGGATGACAATTATGCTATCAACAGTGATTTGCTGGTATTGAGGCTATTTTTAGGCATGCGGCAATGGCAGTGTCTATGGCACTGGCCATATGGGTTGTTTAGCTTGCTTGCAGGCATTGGGTGATGGAAGCACGAGATTCACGTGACAGCTGAAGTTGATGCGCAAAGTAAAAATTAGGTGACCTACGAACATGAAAAAGTAAGGAAAGTAGGAAACACCCTTTTCAAAATCTTAAAAAAGTAAGGAAAGTAAAAAACACGTTTTTCAAAATCTGAAAAAAGTAAGGAAAGTGAAAAACACATTTTTCCAAATATTAAAAAAAATTATAAAAGTAAAAGCAGCATCTCCAGGATAGCCTTAGAGACATTACTTTCAAAGCGTGCTTTACTTTTTTCTAACACTGAATGCACTTGTAAGTTGTAAGTTGTTAGCAGATTTGAGTTGAGCTACGCTATGAGACGTCTTGGCCAGTTCAAGCATGGGCCTAACCCAGCTGCATTCGCTGGTCTTTATGGAGTCTTGAGATTTCTAGCCACCCACATCATTAGGAGGTCATGTACCCACGATGGAAGTTTGAGGGTTTTGACAAACTTGGTGTTGACTTTGACCCTCCAAATTTCAAATCCATCAAAATACCTTTCAAGCCATGCACAGTTGTTGATAGTGACCGTGCCAGAGACACTCTCCAATTATGATATCTCCCTTCTCAAGGGTGTCTTCGTCTTGGTCCACAATCCAGCTGTCGCTCTTCACTCCACCCACAGTGAGATCACCAGCTCCCTCGCAGCAACCAAAGAAACCACTCGCCATCCTGCTACCAATACCGTCCTGTTCCAAATTTACATTAACAGTAAACAATGCATTGGCACGCTTAAAGCTAACACAACAACAACAACACCATATTGCTGTCCCAATCAAGTTCATCCATGAAAAGATGGCCTCCGACAGAATCAAGCTCCATTGGATCAATAAAACCCTCAAGTCAAACCCATCCCCAACCCTCACTCCCCCCAAACACACTCAATCTTGGTAAAAAATCATTAACCCTCCAATACCAATGGCGAGATAATGCAAGGGTTAAGCTTGTGAATGGCCCAAATCAACCCCAACAGAATATCTTAAGGACACCTTTGAATTGAAAATCCGGTTTTTGTGATGCTTTTTAGACAATGAATTCAGATCTCAACCTTGCCTAACCATTTATAAAACTAATGGCACGAGACAATGGAAGGGTTGAGGTGGTGTAAATGGCACAAATCAACCCCAACAGACTGAGTTGGGTACATTCAGCCGGGTACAGGGTATGGAAGGGTGCGCTATTATATTATATTATGACATCGTGACTCAGATAGCATTTTATTTTTCCTTATATACAGTTGGTTTACATAAGTACATTGCAATTGAGGAACTAGGTGACCCAGAGATTCGACAATCTGCAATCAGCCAACAAAACAACCGGGACGAACAGAAGAAGGTTAGACCTAGGCCAACAACTGTCATGCATGACCATAGTAGGCAAAATCAGATCACTGAGCCCCAACAAAGATAAGAGACAGTGTGAAGAAAGAATCAAGGCTGTGCAGGGCACTCCCAGTTACCCTGATAACCAGTCACGTCAGGATTACCTGGGTCTGGCTGGTGATTGACCAGGGAAGCCAAGTATGGCGGTGATGAATTCCCCGACTCCATTAGGTTCTTGTTTCAACAAGAAATGAGCTCATCAAGGCTCCAAAGAATTGCAGACATCAACTATGGTCTCCCCTCACAAGCAATGACAACGCTGACTCACGAGGTGTCTTGTAAATACAGATATGAGAGTCTGTTGAAGTGGCCGTAGCCAGATCTTATGTACTACTTATCTAGCTGCTTTGGCTTCTTCTTTCTCATTCTCCTTCATTGCTGCCTCTATGGTGGGAGAACATGTTTTGTGTGTTGAAGTCTGACAAGAATAAAGTGCGTAAGATTTGAGATTTATATTTATAAAGTGAGTTGAAGCTAAGTATCATCTAACAAAACACATTTTAGTGCTTATTTCCCCCACCAGAACTCCATGCTTGTGCACAATGTGTACCATCCCAGACAAATGACCACTTCCTGCAGTATCATGAATTTACAAAGAAAGGCCGATCGCGTGGGAATGTAAGCGAGAGGGAAGAGGTGGAACCAGATGGTGTAGCCGCGGTTGAGGTAGAGAGAGGTGGGGAGCAATGGCAGGAGCAACAGTAGGGTCGGGAGGGGGATTGTCCACTATCGTTGGAATGTGCTGGCAATGACTGAGATGATGATATCCATGGCTCTGCTCATTGACATATTGTAGGGGAGGCTTTCTATCGGGGGTGTCTTTGAGATGAATAGTGGACTTGCTGGTTGCTGGTGGCCGGCACATTATCCTGCTGTTAGATTTGGTTGGATTGTGGTAATTCACTTCACTTCATGATTGGACGAATGACGACGTCGTGGGTTTTAGGGGTGGTGAGTCACAAAGGGGGTCAAACACCCAAGGCAAAACAGCTTCATCTTCGACCGGGCATTCTCGGCAAAATTTTCTCCCGATACGCAGCGGTAACTGTTTCTTCTCTAATCTTCTCCACAAATTTTTCAGGGTTTGTATCTTGCTTGGAGACTGTAGAACACTGGTAAATCAGTGAATGAATTTCAAGAAGCCTTTCTCTCCGTCTGATGTTTTGTATATTTTTGTGAAAAAGCAATCAGTTCAGCTTGTCGTCCTTCAGCTCTCATCGCGATCAACATACCATAATACCCTGCCCAAACTACACAGCACAACGTTTGACTACCCAATCTAATACTTATAAGGCTAAGGTCATTTGGGATAGAGTTGCAAAGAAGCAAAATGACCGAGCAAATCAATAAAGTTCGCTGAAATTGCCCAGCCGAAATTGTCGGTCGCTTCGGCGGTTGGGCCGTTGGAAGGAGTACTGATTCGCGCGTCGAGAGAAATTGACTAGAAAACAGATGGACAGATCGACAGTTGACAGTATCTAGGAGAAATTGAAAAAGAAAATGATTTATCACGTCAAGAGTTTAATCCTCTGTTAGTTTCTCCGCAATTCTAATGCGGTCATTTCTCGGAAAAATCAAGAATATTTAAGTGTATGTTAGTAAGCAGAAGGTAGTAAGTGAGATGTGTGCCATAATAATATCATGAGGTTGTATGCAGTAAAGCATGTGTGTTTAGAAGTGACTATGCACCAGTGAGGAGAGATTAGGAGCTATCAAAACACTCTATCAAATTATCAAGTAACATTTAAAAATGATATATGCAAATAGTAACAATAATAACTCATTTTGATTTTGCCCTTTTTGAACTCTCTCCTGAATGACCTTGTCATTACAAGCACGAGCATGATTTCTTTTTGACATGATTTCATTTTGGCTCAAGAGAAGCATGAAAGAGAAATGATTACTTTGACGAAAATATAAAAGTTACGATTAATAATCAAACTATTATACTCATTGGGAAAAGGTAGTGCTTTTCTTACCACACACGCCCTTGGCACACACGAGCCTATGGATTAAATGAAAATATATTTTTTATCTATTAGCTAAAGTAGTCTTCCAACAGTAATTGAGCTATTCTTATCAAAGATACAGTGGTGCAATTCT
>JALLPH010000866.1:0-13997 GCA_036939855.1 Cyclotella choctawhatcheeana
CGTCCACAAGACAAAGTTATGGCAATGGATTGGTCGACGATTTGGCCCTATTTTCCTCGATTTTTGATCGCGCGCGGCCGGCCACAGTTTTTGAGATTTTGGCGGGCGTGCACGGCCTATAGAGACGACTTTGCTCTGACAGTAATAATAATACTATCATGCCGGCTCTGTATCTGTTCAACCGCCGCACCCTCTTAGCCGGAGATGATCTTCAACTACCATCTCTAGCGTGGGGTTCTTTATGCGCAATTCAAGTATTTGTACTGTTACCAGTATTGCTCTGGTCCAACGTCGAGTTGCTACTGCTACGACGTGTCAATGACGACGAGAACGACGGCACATATCAAGACGACGACGATCGCTTCCACTCATCATCCACAGGCAATCTCTCCATGCAATCATCCGCCTGTTCCCAAGTCACATCCGACTATACTGACATGAGATATCCCACCTTACTCACGATTTACCTCGTGGGCATGTCGGCATTTTGCTCAGTCTCATTGTACTACGAACAACAAATCTTCCATTATTCCAGTTTGGGCACTCCCACTTTACACCTGTCATTGCGTCACTCTTTGCAAGGTTTGATCCAAGTTAAGTTATCCTACCTGGCAGGCCTTAACGGATCGCTACTCGTATACGGAGTACTGTGTACCGTGGGATACATGGGAGAGTATATGTATTGCTACCCCGTTTCATGGTGGATATGTTGGTTTACACTGCTAACTTCTCAATGTGTTCAAGTTATTCTGGGGCTCATGTCATTGCTGTCTATACTGAGAGTGCCGCCGCGTCAAGAGGGACTGTCGAGGCATACTGCTACTCATGGCGAATCGGAGAATTTATATCAACAACATGTAGATATTCATGGTAGTAGCAACGACAATCACAATATTCATCCACGGAACAATACAGAAATGGCCGAGGAGTTATGGAAAACACGATGTGATACATGCTGTCGTGTATTGGCCACATCGACTTGTTTCTTATTTGGCGGACAATCGATAGTGTCCACGTCAGAGAGCGGCGGAAGCGACTATAATTTCTACGGTGACATATCGAGAGCATTGGCAGACTACTTTGCCGGATTTGAGGAGGGAGAGGAAGGGTTTTTGGACGTGGTTCCCTCGGATGTGGTGTTGGGATTTGTCGTGTTGAGACACATGCAGGCGCAGCGTAAGTTGGCCGCGAAACGGGAGGCACTGGAACAATTGGGGTGCAGTGAACGTATTGGTGGATCTGAGAGTTGTGCAAATCTGACAGAAGTAAATACAAAAAACAACAATGACAGCAATACCAGATCTACAAATGGGAATAGACGTGCATTATTCTTTCGTTGGGGTAGTCATGGAAGCAACTTGCATAATGATGTGGAGAGGGCACTCAATACAAGTAGTAGTCAATTACGACAGGAATCTAGCAATGATGCAATATCCCATAATCAAGGACAGCCTATTTCTCCTTCACGAACAAATCAAGAATATAAATCATTTTCTCGGGTTGTGCTATCGCCATCCAATTCAGAGGATGTATGTGTGATTGAAGAGGGAGCTTACTTTGCAAGACATCAATTAGCTATTTACACTTGGATGCTTTACTTTTATTGTTATCCCATCACTGGTTCATTTCGATTAATTGGACGTGCCTTGAGAAATAAAACAAGGTGCAACAATGAAGCCATGATTAATCATGGATTGGATGGTCAGCAGACAATTGTTGGTGATAATTTCCTCCATATACATGAAGCCGCTATGCTTGCGCACGCGGGGCTAGAAAAGACAAACATAGCCTACGCCTCTTTTGATTCAGGTGGATTCTACGAAACTCCGTACTGTATAATTATTGATGACAAATGGAAGACAATTGTATTGTCCATACGAGGATCACTAACATTAGAAGATTGTGTTGTGGATGTGCTTTTGGATCCCAGTCCATTAGATGGACTTGGTGAGCAATATGAATTTGATGGCAGTGGACAGTATTGCCATGGTGGAGTTTATCAATGTACACAATGGCTTTTTAACGATTTGACGAGGTATGATATTAATATGTCTGTATATGTTGGATTTGGCTTACTCTCATCATGATTAATACTGTGTCATAACCTTTTGCAGACACCAAATTCTTGATAACCTACTGCTAGGAGAAAATTCGAACCACAGAGATTACACTCTTCGAATCGTAGGTCACTCTCTCGGCGCTGGCATTGGTGTTATCCTGTCTCTCATGCTCCGAAACAAGTTTCCAGATCTTCGATGTCTCTGTTATAGTCCTCCTGGAGGCCTGTTAACTTGGGAGCTGGCTACATCATGTTCTAACTTTGTAAATAGTTTTGTTTTGGACTCAGATATCGTCCCTCGCCTGTCTCTGAATAATATGGAGAGGTGAGTATGTTATGTTGTTTTGGTATCTTCAGCAAATCTTCTTACTTCTTTTAGGAGAATTCTTATTCTTAATATCAATTTTATCGATATTTGAAATGCAAGCCTGCGAGATGAAGTGCTCAACTTGATTGCACGCGTCAAAATATCTAAGTACGACATCGCTAAACGATTTTTTTGGCATGGCATATGTGGAGAAGTTCAGATAGGTGACTTAGACTTTCTCATACAACAAAATGATGATTTATTATATCCAAGTGGTGACACTCCCGATTCTGAATTCCTACAACAACTACGGCGTTTTGAATCTATGCAACAAAATAGGAGATCCAATCGTGGATTATCCAGAGAAGTATTGCTTTACCCTCCTGGCAAGATTTTTCATCTAGTAAAGACAGGTCAATGCCATAATTGTTCTCATGGTATATTGAATTGTATAACATGTGGAGCATCAAACAGTGGCTCCGAGTACACACCAATCAGAAAAGAAAATGATGACTTCAATGAGATTGAAATAAGCCCTACTCTTTGGACCGATCACTTTCCAAACCGTGTTTGCTTTGAATTGGAGAGAGTTGCTGCAAGATTTGGAAGAGACGAGAACATTGAGACAGCTGCAAGTATTGTTTAATAAAAGCAAAGTATCAAGTTGCACATAGATAGAATACTGCGTCAGAATATAACCAACATCTTCTGTCTCAATCCTCAAGTACACCATCACTCTGTTCCTCACTCACCGTCAGTAAAACCTCACCCCAAATACAACTTGGCCACCAGTTCTCCTTCTGCCTAACCAGCTTAACAATAAAGTGATGTTATTTATCACGGCAAAAGACTTGCTTGGAGTCTATCAGTTTGTTCTTTTAGACCCATTGTGTAACTGCCCAAATCTGAAGCATTATTTATCAAGAGTTTTGGGGCAATGACTCCTCACGGTCATTCTGGCATCGATATAGGTATGGGTTATTGAGTTTTGCTCAGAAGCCAACATCTTGGGTTCCATCCTTGTGCATTACACAAGACAGCAAGTACACAAGCCTTTCAAGATTTGCAAGGTTTTCAAATGCCAATGTGAGGCCGTCCGTTTTTTTCTGAAAATTCCGGGATGCATGTGAGTGCATGAGAAAATTAAGAGATAAGTACGGAAAAATTGGAGAAGTTTCCACGATCGACCCCTTAGGGCAGAGAGAAAACTCCATTAGTTTTTCTGAGTTGATAGTAACTGTAATGTCTCGATTTGACAAAAGATCGACACCCGAAAGCTAGCAAAAACTTGGAGAGGTCAAGATGGAGGTCTGCGAAGGCTTCCTTGACAGCTAATTGACAAGAATCCAGCAATTTTAAGAGGCCAATTGAGACAAACCATAGTCAAGTTTTTCTGCACCTCTGGGAGAATCTCAATTGGAGTTTTATTAGATCATGCATCACTAACTTTTCAAGAAAAACTTGAAAACGAAGGTTTTCGACAGCCGTGTCATATCTAGAGTTCATTGTTCTATGACCAATGTGAGATGAGGCTGTCTGTTACCAACATTTCAAGGTTTGTAAGGTTTTTAAATGCTAATGTGTTGAGGCCATCCGTTACAAACCTTTCAAGATTTGCAAGATTTTCAACTGCCAATGTGAGGCTGTCCGAACTGCAAGGGTTCTAAATGCCAATATGAGTAGGCCGTCTATTACAATTACAAACCTTCCGCTTCTGGCTTCTGAGGATTTGTATTTGAATCTACATACTACTGTAGGTCCCCCTCTCAGCCTCATGTTTTGACACTTGGCATTGGAATCATCCATCACTTTCAAACACCCGATCTTTGTTCTTATATACTCCAAACAACCAAACATTAACAAAATAGCTAAGCTTGTTGTCTCTGTAATAGTTTGTAGCATTCACACAGCATACACCCTAAATACTTGTCATCTTTGAAAGGGCAGGGAAGGGGGGCAAGCTCACTACTGCATATCAAAATGGAAGCCGCCAAAAAAAAGGAGAGAGCGGATCCCAACCCAACCAAATCAAACTCAAACCTCCATTACCCTTAGCCATTACCTAATATTCCTGCCACTCCCTCAGCTTGGTCTGTCCATATTGTCACAATCAGGAAGCACAGCACAAGCATTGACCAAACAACAATTAAAATTGTCCCTTTTGGTGGTATCTATGGTAAGAAGTACCACAACACACTCAGGCTTAGGTACCATGCCTTGGCGTACCTAGCATTTTAGTTCAACTTCAGCTTCAACTTGAACAATGGTCTCTTCTCTCAAACGGCCAACGGCAACACTGACAATCGTTTGCTCATGACATGACAATGGGGGAGCCGTCAGTCCTATCCTCAGTGGACTCATTCATCACTTCTCGATCGAATAATTACGAATCAAACGACACCCAATGTCGCGACGACGAAGATAGCGCTACCTCATCGGACGACAGCGAAGGCTGCAGTTCGAGCAGTTCTTACAGCCTCTCCGATTATTCGGACGATGACGGCGAGAGTTCATCCTCTTCTTCTTCCTCCCTGTCGTCGTCGATGGACAATGAACATTCTATAGAAAGGAACGGACGAGCTCATGACGATAATAGCTGCGTCGAAGGATCCAATCATTCCGATCCAATCAGTCATCGCTCCATCAGCGACAATAATTTTTTTAGTAACGACGGCAAGAATAACAATGCGAGCACCTTTCGTAGACGACGACGACGACGACGCGTCGATAGAACTACCGATGATTCATCGACATCGCCGAGCAAGGGTGCTGCCTTCTATTCACGCACAAATAGTACATCAAAGCGGCGCTCACACAAACAATCATCACCCGGACGAGGCACTGTCAGTGTAGTGAATTCATTATCATCCAAGGTACTCCTCTCCTCCTTTCTATTCTGGGCCATTGTACAAATTCACATTATCCTACTATCCAACAACAATGCTATTATTAGTCCGATATACGACGAAATACGCAGTCAATTATTTCACATTGAATATCTGCTGAAAACACGGGGATTGAGCGGTAGAGAAAAGAAGGCGTGGGTCGTTGCACGTCGTCGTAATCGCGATAACGACGGCAGCAGTTACAACGGTGAGTTATTGTACGGGGGGTACAATCATCGGTACGATAACTACAATACACCCGACCGTATGGAACGGTTACGACAAGAAGCCAAAAGAGCATTGGGATCGGCCGCCGCGATGGATGACGATGAAATAATTACGAATGATGATTATACACCGTACCAACAATCGGGGAAACCCAATGTCAAACGACACAAACGGAAAAATAAGCGAAGCAGTCAGGAGAATAATGACGGGAGTACACGTACCGAACGTTTGCGAGAGGGATGTCAACCGTTGGAATGGCATTCGTATCACTACCCAAATTGCAATGAGATACACGAGATTGATTTACGGTATGTCGTTCGGAAACGACGGTATGGCGTCGATCGGGAACGATTACATCAAGATGAGAGTGCGAATAATCACAATGACGGATTACCGTGGGGATTTGTGGGCAATGGGTTATGGAGAGATGTCTTTTCGTGTGATCCTCATTCGGAAATATCGTCTTCTTCCTCGGACGCACAGCTTTCGCCACCGGCCGTATTGAAGATTATGAAATCGGAACATCCGTACGATCAACGCAATTTCCAACGACATCGTCGTGACGCATTGGTTATGGAATTACTTGCCTCGTCGCATCATGTGGTACCCATTTACGGTTATTGTGCCAATACGGTCCTGACACGGTCTATTTCTCATTCCTTGGATGATGTTATTTACGCGAGAGAGAAGGAGAGGATAAAGACTTGGAGTCCCGACGGGGGGTATAAGACCAAAGCCAAGATTGAATCATGGATGGGTAAAGATGCCGACGGCGAATTGTTGGCCACGAGGGAAACGGAGTTGGGACGAGTTAGATTGGCATTGGGTGTATTTCGTGGATTAATGGATCTGCACGAGGGGGTGGGGTATAAAAATGCCAAGGGTAATGAGGTGGAGTGGCTACCAATCATTCACGCCGATTTGCAAGCGAAACAATATTTGGTCGATTCTACCACCGGCATGATTTATTTGAATGATTTCAATCGTTGTCGGTTTGTGACCAAGAAGGATACTAATGCAACAGATAATCATCTTGAGAGCTGCCCGGTCTACATACCTACCTCACCCGGATCCTCGCGCTCACCGGAAGAATACGACAGTGCTCCTCTTTCTGAAAAACTTGATGTATACTCAGCCGGCAACATTCTATACGGTATAATTACAGGAGAACGTCCTTGGGATAATGAAAGAGGCAAACATATTAAAGCCTCAATTCAACGAGGGGACAGACCGGAGGTTGATGAGGCTATTCGCAATGATGTTGGGTCTATTGACTGGGAATTGACTAAATTGCTCGATAGAGTTTATGAAGGTGATCCCGAAAAAAGGGCAAGTGCCAAAGAGGTTGTTCGTGAGTTGGAGAATTTGTTGGAGAAGCTGCTACAAAAAGAAAGAAAGACGAGTTGACATTATAGCACTGATATATTGTTGGACAGAGCCAGGGGTTGGGTTAGGATTTCTAGTGTACCATTAATTCACATGAATGCTACTTTTAATTTAGATACCTAGATCTGCTTTTACTTTTCCAAATGAATGGAAGTGCCCAAGAGCCAATGATGGTACAAACAATAGAGAGCTACCATATCAGGCTATCTCTGTCGTTCGAAGATTTGGTGTGGATTAAGATCATTTGCCCTCCAATTTGATTACTGTTATCTAATGAAGGATTCTACAAAGCGCGATTTTTGCTTACTAAACTTTCAAGCCTCTGTCAAAATATGCTTTCACTCAAATAAACACATCAACCATGACCACTCTCCAAACGAAATGCAATCTCGCCTTACACGGATCCGCCGGCAACTCTTGCCCCCATTCCTTAAAGTGGGTTCTTTGTCCACGAGATGCCATCTACCGCGATGAAAATAATTCACGAGTCTGCGAATCATCAAGTACATCAGCTGCAAACCACGATGACGCACTAGAAGTGCTCCTCTACCCCTCCTCGGGTATAATCAACATGGCAGTGTCGCACAGCAATAATTTAATGAGCGTCCATCGTACACTTGTCACGACGTCTCAACCGAATTCTTCGACGGAGAATAAGAGGATATTGGCTCGCGGTGAGGCTGCCGAGGATGCCATGGCCAAGAGGAGCATTACTGCCTTGGACTGGGTTGATGCCAAGGTGGGCAGTGTAAGAGGTACTGAAGTAGTCAACTCTCCTCAATGTGGGATTGTAGCCGCTTATTCGGATGGGACACTGACTTCATGGCGGTATACTACTGACTGGAAGGAATATGTTGTGATTGGGAACAACAACACGGAAGCTGATTCATTATCCTCCATACATCATATACACGAGTCAGTTCATAATAACTCATTGAGAGAGTCCATTGCAGATGTATCTGCTGTACTATTAAACAATATCCCCAGTTGTTGGTTGATTGGCACTGCATCTTCCAGTGGAGTCACGCTCTGCCTATCCAACGTCGTTACGTCTTCACCCACAATTGATGACAACAACAACGATGATAATCATGAAGTATGGATACGGCAAATTACAAATCATTCAGCGGCATCCATTCAAATCATTTACACGGAGTATAACAATGAATTTTTGATATTTGTCGGGTCGGCAAGTCCTAGGCATAACAAAATTTGGGTATATACTCTTTCAATGACACGACAACATTCGGATCACGCAAGTGAAGTTGGTACTGGGGAATCTACACAAAGTAATGCAGCGTTGTGGGCAAATCTTTCTAATCTAACAGTTTATGAACCATGTTATCAAGGATGTTTATTGGGTCATCAAGATTGGATCACGTGTTTTGCTTGGCAAGATATCACTGCATTTAATGACGATAGTAATAACAACACGACAACTGACAGAAGAGAGGCACTACTAGCGAGTTCAGGCCACGATGCCAAAATTCGATTATGGAAATTTACCTCCTTCAACAGTAGCAATAGTGCTGTGGATAAACAACTCACCGAAGATGCAGGGTATGATTCCAACAATGTTAGCTCAGATGAAGATGAAGCAAATATTGATGACTTGGAAGAGGGAGAGGCGCGTCTCTTGATTCATCATTCTGCAAATACTGCATCCACAACTTACAATACGACAGCTGTATCCTTGGAGGCATTACTGGTAGGCCACGAAGAAGCAGTCACTTCACTCTCTTGGCGGGATAATCATAGCAGCCCACATATGACATCATACAAGCAGCAACGACCATGTCTACTCTCCTCTTCAATGGATAGATCAATTTTACTCTGGATGGAACAAGACTACGAACAACAGAATATAACAACGGGAGTATGGGTTCCGATCTCTCGAGTGGGGTCTGCGGGAGGTATTCTAGGTGGATCTATTGGTGCTTCTTTAATGGGGTTTGTGGATTCTGCCTTTTCCCCCGTGGAGGGGAGGATTGTGGGACACGGCTACGGCGGATCATTGCATCTGTTTTCACGAGTTATTGAAGAGGAGGTGGATCCCGCGGCAGAAGATGACGGCAATAAAGATGATGTATTGCTTAGTGCAAGATGGTTGGCAGATTCGTGCATTACGGGACATTTCCGGCCAGTGCAAGATTTGGCGTGGGATCCGTTGGGGGAATATCTGCTTACGGTTGGGTCAGATCAGACTACGAGATTATGGGCAGAGGTTTCTACTAGTGACGGTGATGATGCCTCGTCCTGTCGTTGGATGGAAGTGGGAAGGCCACAGGTACATGGGTATGATATGACTTCTATTGCATGTATTGGGGGAGATGGTGATGAGAAGAAGGAAAATGAGCCACGTCATCGGTTTGTGAGTGGAGCAGATGAAAAAGTTTTACGCGTGTTCGATGCTCCGTTGTCAACGTTGCGTCTACTTTCCTCGTTGAAAAGATCACGCGATTTATTGACAGAAGGCAACAATGTAAACGATACTTGGAGAATAGAAAGAGCTTTTCTACCGTCATTGGGACTGAGTAATAAGGCTACAGCTGATCCTGAGCAAGAAAGTGCTAAATATGCCGGACCCACGAACAATGACTTTGTGAATACAGTTGAGAGCAAGACAGATCAATTAAAACTGCCTTCTGAGAGAGACCTCGGGGTCACTACACTCTGGCCTGAAACAAGGAAGTTGTTTGGTCATGATTCTGAGCTTGTATGTCTAGATGCTTACCGCGCAGCAGCGGGGTCAAAGTATCCAAATCTCGTTGCATCATCATGTAAGGCTCGTAATGACGTTGCTAGTGCTGCTATTAGGCTTTGGAATGTAAACCTGGGGAAATGTGTGGGAGTGTTAAAGGTAAGTGCTATTGATATTGATATACTTTTAGGCACCGTGCAGTCAAAAGTTATTACTTCTAATCAGATGATGTTGAAATTATCTGACAGGGTGGTCACCGCTCAACTGCTTCGACATTATCATTCTCTAGAGATGGAAAGTACTTGGTAAGTACAACTATCTTAACCAAATAATATTCAGGACTGTGCAACTAATTTTCCAAATCATCTTTAATAAGGCATCGTCAGGGAAGGATCGACGAATCTGCATCTGGAAAAGAAGTAGCAGCAGTATGGATGAATCACCAACTTATGAGCTGTCAGCTGCTAAAGATTCTGCACATAAGCGAATTGTCTGGTCAGTACATTTTAGTCCTACTCACCCAGAAATTCTTGCCACTGGTTCTAGAGATGGATTCGTTAAAATATGGCATTTGTCAGAGACTGCTGATTATTCTGAAACAGCAATGGAAGAAATTTCAAGGTAAGTATGGTTGGTGTTACTTATCAAGAATTGAAGTTTATCATACACATCCAATGCATATCTATTCCTTTTTCAAGCTTTGAACCAACATGCAAAACTGGCAAGACAGAACCAGTAACTGCGGTGGCATTTGCTGACAGTACTCTGAAAGTCAGTGATCGTGATTGCGCCGTGTTGGGAATTGGTACTGAGACTGGTCATATTGAAGTGTGGGCTATTCCAATATTTACTACTATGAATCAAAAGTCCAAACCAACATTGTTGCATTCTATGCCACCCAACAACAGTCACTTTTACACTGTTAATAAAATTGCATGGAGACCTGTGGTGAATGGTTACAGAGAAGTTTCGGAGAATGACAACAGATCATTGGATTTAACTTTAGCGAGCTGCGGTGAAGATTGTGGGGTTAGGATATTCACTCTCACAATAAAGTCATAAATTAGTTATTCCAAATTGGTCACGATTACAGGTGAAAAGTGTATCTTACTTATCTCTCAAACATTACTAGGTAAAGAAGGAAGACATTTAAAGAATGATGGCTGGCATCTTACTATTGAGTTACACGTGCAATGATGGAGCAATCTCGTGTCAAAGTACTTACTAAAAATTAAACGACAATGTCTCACTTTCACTCAATTTCCTCACTGTGTAAAGAGAGACAACATAGTAAACCTGCACCGATATCGATGCATAGTCTCCCGTCGCAGCAGTCAGTCTAGAAGAACAGCCATACCCGTAGGGTAGACATTTAGTCTCTTCTTGAACGAATGCAGTGTCTCACTTTAGACTAGAAAGACTAGATGATAACTGTTGTAGTATTTGGTACTGTATTCAAACTTAGATGAAAAGAATGACAAACGGATGAAGAATGTTTCCATAGAAGTCTGACTACTTAAACTTCAATTGCACAAGAAATGTTTTTGCTGACATATCAGTTAATTTACAGTCTGCAAAATAGTCTTCATGTAACATACTTGAGTAGCTGAAGCCTTAACCTCATTCACCCTACTCAGTTCGTTCAATAACATCAATACTTTTCAACACATAAAATCACAACCCTTAATAATTGTCAGCCGACAATGAAATTGCTGAGTGTTCAGTGGACATAGATTCTCTTAATAGCATCTTCTTTAACCCATGCATGATTGCTCTTCACGTTTTTCATACCCTCCCAACGAATCTTGAATTGCCCTTGCCTGTCACCAGATCCTCTTTTAACAACAAAGGCAAACCAATGATCTTGCTTATGACGTGGACATACATGTTTGACGAGCACGTGTGATCCTGTCTGCAATTCATCAAGGTCTGTGCGCGTGATCAGATGCTCTCTTGCTTCATCGTCCTGCATCAGTGGGATCGGATAGATTCTCCTAATAGCATCTTCTTTCACCCATACATGATTGCTTTTCACGTTTTTCATACCCTCCCAACGAATCTTGAATTGCCCTTGTCTGTTGCCAGATCCTCTTTTAACAACAAAGGCAAACCAATGATCCTGCTTATAACGTGGGCATGCATGTTTGATGAGCACATGTGATCCTGTCTGCAATTCATCAAGGTCTAAGCTCGTGATCAGATGCTCTCTTACTCCATCACCCTGCCTTATGGGAATCGGATTCTTCGGCGCAGCACTCCTCTTATGTTTGGATTCAGAACCACTGAAAACCTCAATGATTCCAGCTTCGCTGGCATGGGCATAAACTTCATCTTCATTGTCGTTTTGTACTGCATGATTCTCTTTGCCTTCTGCAACAGTCATAGCTTTCTTTCTTCCGTAGAAAGCTGCTTTCGCTTCACCTTTCTGTTTGTACTGTGCATAAAGCATTGCAAGAGAAACAACCAATGCCTTGAATTCCTCTCGAATCCTGGCAATATCATATACGCTAAAGTTGAAAGCTGGACCATGAGTGATCAACTGCGAAAAGTTATCACGCATCCCCGCAAAGGAAAAGGTTTGATTGCGCATGATGTACAGACTGTATGCGTATCTGCAGACAAATATTCCGCAATCAAACCCATTGTTCTGATATGGAACTGGTAACAATCAATGGGCAACTTTAGAGCTGATGAATAGGACGTTCCATAGAGCAATAAACGCATGCACCTGAAGAGTTTACCTTTTGGAGTAACCAATTTCATTGTATATGCAGTGAAGGGGTTTTGTAACCTCTTTGGCTTGTGCTCTATGCGGTTCCACTCGAAGTTCAACCATTCTCTCATTCTTTTTGCTATATGTCTTTTACGGTGCATTTTTAGGGAATCAAAAAACAATATACTGAAGTTGATACAGAATACGTCAGCATTACAAAGGCGCAACTGAAAATATCATAAGTAACTCCATACCGAGTCTTACCAAGGCCACTCCTCTTCTGAATCTGTATCTGACGAATCATGTTGGGCTTTACCACCAATGAGGCCAGCATTGACAATCACACAAAGAGACCAGTGCAGATCAGAATTCACTGGCACAAATATGAACTTCTTTTGAAACACATCCACCCGTTTTTTCTTACTGATGGTCCAAGATGCAACGCCTTGTGCACCTTTTTCTTCAATGGTTGAAAAAAAGTGAGATGAGAAGAAGTGGACCTGATTAGATTCATTAGTTGAAATGTGCTGCCGAGAAATCCTGACGAGAGAAGAACAACGCAAGAGATTTAGTGAATATGTTCAGCTTCATCCAGCGTAGCATATTTTGAACTCACCAAGACATCCACAAATCAACAAGAGTATCATTGAGCAATTGTCCACTTTCAAGTCTATCTTTGTCGGCCTCTGTAATAGAAAGAAATTGTCTTCGCAAATATGCATTCTGTACTAGGAATCTCTCGTTTGCTGCATCTTCTCGACCGTCTTCCTGGTTAACATCAGTATCGTATGCTTCAATCCCAACCTCAGCAATTCCAAGTTGGTCTCCACCAAGCTCAGTGAATTCAGAAGAAATAGCTCGAAGCGTCTCTCTCTCAACTTCGAATGGATAAACAAAGAGTAGATTGTTCAGCGGTTCAGGCTGTATCTTTTCATTCCCCCAACTAGTTTCAGTTGCCCGCATTGGCTGAGCTTGATTCTCCTAGAGATGGATTGGGAGGAAGCAAGTATTATCAGCGCGCAAATGAGGGAACTGCAATTCTAGACACATGAATACTATACCTGCAAGATTACTACATCGTCTTCGGCTTCATCAGTTGGAATCAAACAACCGTCATTGATGATGTCCTCGTCATCACTTTCGTCGGAAGAGCTATCAATTGTGATGGCATTATCATTGGTGGACCCGTTGACCCTTGATGTACTCCTTGTGATACGTTTACTAGCTATTGGAGGTCTACGGCCCCGATTCGTGATGTCCCGGAGATAATTGCTGCTGCGTTTTCTTGGAGCGACACGAGTATCGATCAAATCTTCATCATTGCGGAGTTTATCTGCACCTGCCGCCATCACCATACTATCCTCGTTTTCTTGTAATCCTCTTTCAATCGTCGCTGGTTTTGTCAGGGGAGTCAACCACCGCCGGGAGAAGACAACGACGTCCAACTTTGAAATACGGATGCATGACAATCATGTGTGAGGCGAAACACAATATTCACATGATATGAATATGTTTACATCCATATTGACAGTTGATTTCTTTCATGTGTATGGAATTTTGTTTAGCTTTGTTTACAGTGTACCATATTGTGCGTGCTACTTGCCGGCTGACGGCTGAGCACAGAGCAAGCTCAAAAACGCGACTCCATCTTTAGCTCACTAGCTTTTTCACGCCAGCTTAGAAAAACCCCGCCACGCCTTGATCCTGCAAAACCTAAG
>JALLPH010000867.1:0-13948 GCA_036939855.1 Cyclotella choctawhatcheeana
TGATCAAAAATTCATGTTATGATTTTAGTGGTCTACACAAGTCTAGACGAGTGACACTGTCTGTCGTAATCAATAGCTGGGAAGCTGTTGTAGATGAGTGAGGGAGAGTGAGGGTTTGTTCTTGAGTTTGTACGTACATACTCTTACCGTAGTATGGTAGATAGTTGATCTTGAAGGTGGTCTGAATCCTGCTGAGTCACTCATAGTCACTCTGTCTGTCACACTGGGCGTCGATGACATCATATCGTCTGTCCTTCAACCGGACTTCACACATTGTTAGCTTCTTTTTGGCCAACCAACAACAACCGCCCGCCTTTTCATGCAACTCAATGAACCCCCTCTCTTTCCCTTGACGACAACCGAATCGTTTGGCCGGATCTTACCAAGAGAGCAACGCATTGCATCGAAAGGATTGGATAGCACCGAAGAATAGTCAGAGCAATAGTGTATTGATAAGTAAATAGAAACATACAAATACAACAGCAATGAAGCTAGCAACAGCAGCGGCCATCCTAGCCGCCACCGCTGCCACATCGACGGCCTTCCTCTCGCCACACTCCATACACTCTTCCTCCCTTCGACGAACCCGGAATGACGCTCCATCATCGTCCTCCCTCCTCAAATCCACCGTATTCGACCCCCAAACCACCGGCAAATCCGTCGGCATCTCCACCGGCTTCGGCATCAACGGCAGCAGCAGCGCCAATCCCAAGGCGGCCGCTCAAAAGTATCTCAACACCTTCGTCAACGACACCGCCGCCCACATCATCTACTCCAAACTATTAGAACACAACGTCGAAGTAGTCAACGGCTACTCCGGCGGCGCCATCCTACCCCTATTGGATCAATTCCACCGCAAGCATCCCCGTCACGGCGACAGCAAGACGATACGGTGGATCACCAATTCCAACGAATCGAGCGCGGGACACGTAGCCGAGGGCATTGCCAAATCCTCCACCGAAGCCGATGGCAAATTGGCCGCGGGGGTGGTGGTCGCCACCTCCGGACCGGGGGCTACCAACCTCGTCACTCCCGTGGCCGACGCCTTATGCGACGGCGTGCCTCTTTTGGTATTGTGCGGACAGGCGGCTACCACGGCACCCACCGATGCGTTCCAAAGCGCACCGGCCGTGGAAATTATGAGACCCATTACCAAGTGGAGTTATCAGATTAAGAATGCGGCCGAGGTACCGTTTGCCATGGATTACGCCTTTTATATTGCCAGGAATGGACGGCCCGGTCCCGTGTTTTTGGACCTACCCAAGGATTTGCAGATACAGCAGTTGAGTGAGGAATTGATTTCCAAGTTTTTGGATGGGTTGCCCATGTTGGGTGAGGATGGCGGGGAGGTGGAAACAAGGGTGGGGAAAGAGGACTTTGTTAGGTTGATACCCGATACGTCCGCGATTCATTTGGGGAGCGTGGACAAGGGATTGTCGTTCCAGGTGGACGAGGAGGGGAAATTACAGCATGTGGAGTCAGGTCATGATGCCTATCATTTAGATCATCATAATACCGATACAATTTATTCGGGGGTCGATTACGACAATATTTACGAAAAGACTGAGGGAAGAAAAATGAGTAAATTGGGTGCCGAGGATGGATTGATGAAGGATATGATGGGACTTATTAAGAACGCCAAACGACCCTTTATTATTGCCGGGCAGGGGGCGAACGATGCCAGTGAAGAATTGATGGAGTTGGCAGAGACTTTGCAGATTCCCGTGGCGACTACCCTGCACGCTCTCGGGACGTTTGATGAACGACATGAGCTGGCCACCAACATGGTGGGGATGCATGGCCACGCTACTCCAAACTATTTAGTTCAAGATTGCGATCTCTTGATATGCATCGGTTCTAGGTTCGACGATCGTATTACGGGCCGACCAAGCGATTTTCTTCCCGCGGCACGACAGGCAGAAAAAGAGGGAAGGGGGGGCATCATTCACGTTGATGTAAGATTTTCCGAAAATGCCAAACAGGTCAAGCCTACCTACTTTGTTCATTCTACAGGCAAGGCATTCTTACAAGCGGTCAATAAAGAAATACGGGCAGACCCGCCAAAGAGGAGGTCGAAGCAATGGATCGAGAAAAAGTTTGGTTTGGAGGCAGAGTACCCCATCAAGATTACAAAGTACAATCCAGAGAAGTTCACTATTTCAAATGATGATGGTAGCACTAGCGAGGTAACAAGAACACGCATCTGTACTCAGAGTGTGATAGCCGAGATGAACCGACAGCTTTTGGAGACTGGTAAAATTGACGATTCCATTTTCTCCACCGGTGTGGGAATTCATCAAATGGCGGCAGCGCAGCTTATTACATGGACGAAGCCGCGGCAAATGTTGTCATCGGGATCCCTCGGGACCATGGGAGTGTCCACAGGCTACTGCATGGGAGCCAAGCTTGCCAACCCGACAAAGATTTGCATCTCCATAGATGGTGATGGAAGTTTCAACATGACCTTTACTGAACTTAAGACTATTGGCGACGAGAAGATCCCCGTGAAGCTTATGATTCTCGACAATGAGTCTCAAATGATGGTGGAGTACTGGCAGCGCCTCTTTCACGATAAACGCTACATTGCTGTTCGAAACAAGAGTCCGGAATACTGTACCCTGGCATCTGCGTTTGGGATTAAAAGTATTTACTGCGACAACGAAGAAGAATTGGAGGAGAAGATGCGATCTTTCTTATTTGATTATGATGACGAACCTGTGTTGTTCCATGTGCGTATTGAGAGAACACCCTGCCTTCCTATGGTGGCACCGGGTCAACCCTTGGACAATATGATTTTGGTTGATGAGGACTTTGAGGTTGATAAATCAGCTGCGCCGAGCTAGAATGAAGGATGAAAGTATTAAAAAGCAATAAAATAGGCCGAGAGAGGCCGAATGAAAATATATAGTTAAAATTATGCACCTTTCAGTACCTAACAAACATGTCTATGGTTACCTGTGAGATCGATCCTGTTAGACCAAAAAATACACCCCTTTCTGAGATACTCGCTTAGTTAAACCCTTGGACATACTCTACTGGCCAGACCCTACATGAATAACCGGATTTGTGTAGATTGGGAGATGAATAGATTGCAGAGTTTTGTATGTGTAGTAGTAATATTATGTAACTGTGACGAGGAAGCATCTTCTCTGCGGTGTCCGGTGTCACCGAATCTAAATAGAAAACGCATAATTTTGAGCCCACGAAAAGACTCTGAAGTTGCCAATGTCACGTATGGGTAGGATTCCTAATCAACTGCCTCAAGATCATCTTCTAATTTTGCTGGCCTGTTAGGTTTATAGTATCCCATCCGTTCACAACCCACTTTATGTTCTGGCCAATGGGCCAAAGCACAATCATACGAACAGTATTGGGAAAAATTGCAATGCTCACATCGACTCAATTGTTTGATTTCCACAACTTTCTTGCAATTATAGCAAATTGAAGTCTTACTTGTAGTTTCCTTCAGCTTGTAATAAATATCTTGAAGGCAGGAGCAGCAGTTTCGTCTGTGGAAGAATCGGATTATCTGACGAGGGCAATCTTCGAGATCAGTCACAGAAGCTGTAATTTCACGATCGATATTTAGATCATATGCCCCATTGTATTTGTGCCTTACTTCAATTGTGTTAATCAGTATAAGATGCATAGTGGTGCCTGCAACGGTCGTCTCATTGGTAAGATCTTTCTTCTTGGCTGCATCAACACACTTTTCTGTTCCATCAGCCAAAAATAATTTTTGAAACGCATCCTTTGCGGCATCAGTGAGCTGATGATATTTACCGTAGGTAACATTGGCCAATCCGAAGATCTCACTTAAACAATTCTCGCCACCGCCTCTCACAAGTTCATAGTATTTATGTCTGTATTCACCCATCAAACTCATAGCTGCATCATAATCATCACGCGAACAATTCCACTTGTCAATGTGGTAACAACCATATGAAAAACCATTAGCTACTAGATTGCTTTTGGCTTCAGCGGCTTGCTTGGCCTTCCTAGCTCGACCTTGTGCTTTCTTTCTCGACGGCATGATGGGATGATATCAGCGGCTTTTATTTCATGGTGGCAAATGTCTAGCATGCAGACAAAAAATGACGCCTTCACCAACAAAGGTAACTATGAATTTTTAATTATGGAATACCTTTCATTACGAATGTGCTGAACATCTGAAATCATGATGACAAAAAACCAGCGGCGTACATCATAGGAGGCAATAATATCACAATCTATCTACCTATGGCGAATATCTACATGCGAATATGTTTGGGGGGGAATAATTGGCCTCCTAAAAGTCCTCGGACACCTCCGATCGCCAGCCGAATACAATTAACAACACTGCCATGATGCTCGCAAGAGGCTTTCAAAGAGGCCTTGCGTTTGGCAGGCCGAACTCTGCAGCAGTGGTGTTGAATCCATCAATCAACATCATCAAGTCACAGTATATCAATATCATCGAGATAGATTATTCGAAACATCGCCACACCAGTACACTGTCGAATAACAAACCCCGTCTCAACGCGGTTATAGTTGGAGCCGGTCCATCCGGCTTTTACACGGCGAAATATCTGTCATCTGCATTCTCGAAGCTGGTAACAGCAACTGGCGATGACTGTCCATCGACGGAATCATCATTCCAATTTTCGGGGATAGATATAGACATCGTGGAGAGACTACCGACGCCGTATGGATTGGTTCGATACGGTGTGGCACCAGATCATCCCGAGGTGAAAAATGTAGAGAACGATTTTGCATCCGTCGTGGAGAGTCATAGTGTTGCAGTTTCAGTTGCATCAACCGATGAAAATGAAAGTGACCTCCCGTTGTGCACCATGTCCTATTTTGGCAATGTGGATGTTGGCCGTGATATTATTTCGCTGCAACAACTGACATCATTCTATGATATTGTTGTATTGGCATACGGATGCCAGTCTGATAGAGATCTTGGTATACCAGGACTTGAGTTAAATGGTGTATTGTCAGCTAGACAGTTTGTGAATTGGTACAATGGCCATCCAGACTATGGATACATTGGCAATACTGTGGAAAGATGTCTTTGGCCACATGGTAAACCTGATGGAATGGGTGTTGTGTCTAAAGCTCATGTGGTTGTTATAGGAAATGGCAACGTAGCATTGGACTGTGCGCGTGTACTAGTAAAAGGAAAGCAAGGACTGGAGAGCACTGATACACCATCTAGTGTGTTGGATGTGTTGGGAGGAGGGGTTGAAAAGGTTACAGTGGCCGGGAGGAGAGGGCATGTACAGGGTGCATTTACGATCAAAGTGAGTGTTTGTTATTGTAATTGAATATGTATTATTTCTTAACATCAGTTCGCAGCTCATCATCTTGAATGTACCTTGTTTTGTGTTCTGCATTAGGAACTAAGAGAGCTAACAAAACTAAAGAAAGAAGGATGCGATGCATCATTTCGTGTACGAAATGATGAGCTTGACATGGGATTGACAGAATCTTCATTAGAAGAGCTGAAGGCTGCTTCGGGCAGACCAAAGAAGAGAATTGATGCTTTGCTGCGTGAAGCGGCCTCTGTAGATACGGTTAGTGATGGTAAGCTTAGTTTCCGTAATTACACACAAGTTCTTTGTCGTCTCATACTCAAGGTTGTTTTCTAATGCGCGTGCTTTGCTTATTCAGATGCCGCAAAGTCCATTGACCTGCGTTTACTCGTGAATCCACTTCGGGTAGAAAGTAGCCAAGAAGACAGCAAACATGTAGGTCAGGTAGTTTTTGAGCGGACCAAGTTGGAAGGAGAACCGGGAAAACAGAGAGCAACAGGCACCGGAGAAACAGAAAACATTCCTGCGGATCTGGTCATTACAAGTGTTGGATACAAAGGTGAATCACTAGATGGGATGGACAGAACAATGTTTGATAATCAAAGAGGCGTCATTGCAAACAATCATGGGAAGGTAGCAGGAGACAACAATATTTTTGCCACCGGGTGGATTAAGCGTGGCCCAAGTGGCATCATAGGCACAAACATTACAGATGCTAAGGACACAGTTGCATCTGTGATGAAATATATCACTGACAAACATAATGGAATCGAATCCCGGGCTAGTGGGTCACTGTGCGGGAGGTCAAGATTATCCAATCATCTTGACTCAGTTGGTGTCAAGTCAGTTGCATGGAATCAATTCCAGCAAATAGACGAAGTAGAACGAGATAGAAATAGATTGAGGAATGATACACAACCTAGAGAGAAGATTCTGTTCATAGAAGAAATGCTTGCTTGCTTAAAATGAATAAATACTTGCATAAGAACTTCTCTTCTTGACTCTGAAGACTTTTAATCACCATGATGTACTGTGAAGGAGGTACAATGTCTACTTTTTCTTGGTGATTGAATCTTTTGCAACCTTCCTAGCATGTATAATATGCATATTCACATCAGCCAATTCTGTTGCCTTAGCAGCTGCCTCATTTTCAAATAGATACAAACGAGCTGATTCGTATGCAGTTAAAGCATGCTTCCTGTTCTTATACACACCAAGGTAGCGAGATTTCCCTGCATAGTACAGTTGGGCTTGCCATTTCCCTGAGGGCCTCATAGTGATTCCACGAGGTAGGGCACCGTTAAGATTCGGGGCAGCAGATTCGTCTTCTTCAGACGTAGAGTCTTCATCCATTGCCTTGCCTACAACACGAGCAATAGCTCTTTCAAGAGCTTGTCTATCAGCCCTGAAAGCTTGTGGCTTAGATGCGGGTGCTTTTGGTTCGACACGAGGCTTCTTTGGTTCGGGCTCTGATTTTGTATGAGTGGGAGGCCTCTTATTTGTTTCAGCTTCATCATCTAAGAAATATTTTGACTCGGGAGACACAGCATGTCTAGGACGTCCTCTGTGTCCAGTACGAACAACATCAACACTTACTCTCTTCCCACCAATGACTGTACCACCCTGCTCAATATGTTCAGTGTGATCATCTAGTGTACCATTTTGGGAGCCTTTGATACCCTCCTTCTTCTGGCTGCTGCGTTGACCGAAGCTCTCCATTGAGTAGAATCCCGAGTTGACAGACATCATCTCATCTGAAGAGTAATCATCGTCTACTTCTATCTCAGCAACCTCATAGTTTGCGTAAATGCCCGCATCACACTCCTCTTCAATTTCAATTCCGATACTTGATTCATCATCATGCTTTTTATCCAATTTCCCGGGTGTAGCATTGATAACCTGACCTTCCGCATTGGGTTTTCGTTCCGCATCGCCTAACACTTGCTGACCTCTGGCTTCGTTACATGGTACATCAAAGCTAGAATTTACATATGTCTTGGTGTCTTCTGAATGCTCTTTCGTGGGCGATTCGTCCGAGGATGGTTTTTCAGCGGTAGTCTTGGTGTCGTCCTTCTCGTTGCCAGCCTTTGATGGACCATTTGTGCAATCAATGACATTGTCCGGCACCTTCTCCAGTCCTATATCAGATTTACATTCTCCATCAACAACAGGAGACGGAGTATGAGCTACCGCTTCTACGATATTTTCTGATGCATGATCTTCCTTGCCCAGAAAATCAAGTTGTGAACGATTCTGGTACTCCTCATGACAGTAATACTGCTCCTTATATTCACTAAGCGCTAGATTCATCTTGTGGGGCACTGGGATACGTTTGGTATTTGTCGCTGTGCCTTGCTCCTGATTATTTGGCCCGTCAACTCCATTTGGCGAAACGGCGCCTTCTTTGCCAGCTGGCTTGCCCTCAAGCTCTTCGAGTATGTGATACTTCTCCAACAATTCCCAAGTAACCAAACCTCTCGTTTCATTGTTCAAATTCACAACCTCATGATCCCTCCCCCCGAAAAATGACGCCAACGCCATGATATCATCGGTGGAACTGTGTCCCGTCTCGGCTTCCTCCTGTTTCTTCCGCCCAAACAACTCGCCCTTCTCCCCCTCTTGCAAAAACTCCCTCACCGGAACCAATTCCAATGCACTCCTCGCAAGAATCATGGCAGGTCTCCATTTATCCGGAGAGTTATTCTTCATATCGTACCGTCCACGCACGAGCGTAATACCCAATGCGAGACTGTGCTCTTCTAGAAAAATCCATTGCAGCACTTCCTTCTTGCGTTTATCAATCCCTGCCGGGAATCGAACTAGGAATTCACACGACGAAATGGATCCAGAACCGTAATAGTCCAGATTGCCAATATGAACTTCCTTATCCTTGCTCTTGCGAGGTCTTTGCATCGTCCCATTCTCATAAACCGTCGACGTTCGCCAATCAATGATCCGTCCATTATGATACTCATTGTCCAAGTTACAATACAACCGAATCGGCTTACCGATTAAGAATTCGGCAGCACTCCATGCATCATTTTCCTCACTGGTTAACTCCGGAACGAGAGTGGCCGCGCCTCCGTCTTCCTCGAGCGGGTTGGTCCTAGCCATCGTATTCATCGCCTCGGCATACCATAATTCCGATCGCGGAGGGATTTTGAGATGAACCTCACTTCCGTCAGTTTCCTCGTAGGGCGACACATCCTTACCGTGTCTGTCGACAATGTTCCCCGCGGGGTTATCAATCATGTGTCGTTCGAGTAATGCCATGACGTAATCCCGACTGGAGGCGTATTGACTTCGGATCTCCTGACCTCGTGTAAAGTATTGTTGTAGGACGGTCGATGAACCGTAGGCTACGCAATCCTTGCAATAAATTTCTCCCGGTGGGATGCCATCGTCTGTATTATTCACTGGGTATAATGATGGTTCTTTATCGAAGTAAACCATGTGTTCGTAACTGCTATTCACAAGAGGAACAGAGCTATTCACATGAAGAGGATCATCGTCCTCATTTAGCAGCTCGTTGTTGTCAGCATTATTACTTCTCGTCCCCTTCTTCCACAATCCCTCCGGTAAACACTTCAAATGATACTCTCTATTACACCCCTTTTGCTCACACAGTAAAATAGGTTCATTACTCTGAATCGCAACCGAGTTCCGTTCCCCGTTGCAGAACTTGCAATGCGTGCATTCGATATGAACCTCGTCCGACAACGCCTGCAGGTCCAATTCCCTCTCGGGTTCGATCCACGACAATAACACGTGCGGTGCATGTCGACCCTCGCGTGGAGGGGGGAGCATGTCATTGTCATCATCGGATTCGTCAAACCCCAATGGTAGATAAGATTCCAGTCCGATCAAGAGACTTTCATGACCTTTGAGTAAGTCGCGGACGCGTTCGATCAATTCTCGCGGCGTGGACGAGGAGTCGGGTGAACCGTAGTCGCGAAGGACGTTGAGGAAGGCGCGGTAGCGGGGACTTGTGGGGCCGAGTTCTTGTTTGATGCGGCGGATGTAGCGGCGGGCTTGTGCGAGGGTGGGTGGATTGGGTGCTGGCATTGGTAATCTGGAGTGTTGTTGGTTGAAGAAACTACACTATGATTTATTCGTCATTGAGGTCGCACTGATTGCATTGAAGCCGCGGACAAGCCAAGGTGCAAGGTGAAGGTGCAGGGTAGGTGGTGCGGGTGGTGGTGCGCAGGGCAGGTGCAGGCGGGCGGGCGGGTGTGGGTGTGGGGCACACAAGAAATACGGGGAATCCTTGTTATCGTAATAACACTAACAAAAAAAAACTACTAACTACCTACTAAGGAAGTGATTCTCCGACTCCGCTTCCGGAGAATATTACCTTCCGAAATTTTTGTCTGAAGATATCAACTCACAAAAAAGTTAGTCAAGTACGCGCAGCTCTCGTTTCAACCATGACATCAAGCCTCCGCTTGCTTACGAAAGTCAATAATAGTAATAATAACATAGCGACCATCTAACATTTTGTTGATCGCTCTTGGAATTAGTAGCGTAACACACTACTTGACCCTACATCACTATTGATCAACGTTTGTCCCACGCCTGAAGCGGCTGCAGCCTACCTACCAGGCAACACAATAAGCATGACAACAATCGAGAAGAGGATCTACAATTCATTTGGACGCATAGTTACCAATATTAGTGCCTCTCTTCAGCAACGCACATGGTTCCAGTTGACAGAAAGCGAGAATGCAGTTGAGGACAGTATTGTATTGAGAGAACATACTGGTTTAAACCTTGACGACTGGTGTAATTTGTTGCGTCTGTGTTCAATCATCGGGCCAAACAGTTCAGTGGCCTCTTTCAAAAGGAAGCCCTGGGAAGATTTGTTGAATCAATTTGCAAACACGTCAGATTGTAAGTACGAGTTAGCTTCTCAGCGATATAGTAACAAACCAACATGGTTTGTACTGTTGGGGCCAGCTGCAGCTGGAGGTTGTAATAATGCAAAGAAACAAATACTATCTAAGATTACGTGTCCAATCATGGAAGAGCTGTCAAGCCTACGGAGCGAACTTCAAAATATGTTAGATCAATACCGCACTTCCACGACAAACACTACTGAACAGACAAACAATCTTAGCACAGTCACAGCTCAGCAAACCAATTCTGGAAGTGGTGCAGATGAAACTACGAACACTCATACTGTGGACACGGAAGACATGACCACAAATGATGATCCAAACAGCAACACAACCAACGTTACCGACACATCAACCGATCCAGCACTGTTCAAGGACATTGACGTTGCAAAATTGAATGATAATGAGCTCTCCCGTTTGATATACAATGCATCACAGGAGATAAAAGATAGAGCAACAAAAGCCGCTGGCGTCAAAAAGCTGAAGTCGTGGAGCTTTGAAATGAGCAATTCTGGGAGCCATGTGTATGTTTGCATTCCTGTTCCTAAGCAACATAACAACACTAATGCATTTACTAGATATCAAACAAAATATAATGCTTACGTGAACGAGTTCTGCAATGCCGTGGGTAGCGGTAATACGGCTGTAGGCGCAGAGAGGTTGTTAGTTGTTAGGTCATCTAGCTGCCAAGAATTATTCGGATCTCTATGTCAAATGCGGACGTGAGTTTGGGATGGTGTTTGCTGGAACTATGGATGCAGATAGTCTCACTGCAATGGCCGTTGATTCGAATCTGAAGCAATGGCAACTGAATAAGGTATTGAAACACGTAGAAGTTGCAACTCAGTTTAAACTCTCCTCAGTTTCTGTGAAAGTGATGGAAGATATGTTCTCAAAAGACATGGTAGTACCTGAGACGGGAAGATATTTATATGAGACTGTGAATGATAAAGGCACCACTGAGGTTGAGCTCGTCACGTATGACTATCAATCCTTGGTCGAGGTCTTCAAATACATTGTATCACAAAAGATAATGGAACACGACATTGATATGGATACAATTTTCAAGGTGGCTATTGCCCCAGGAGGTGATCATGGGCTCGACGCATTCCGACTCAATCTAAAAGTGCTGATTGTCACAGAAATTGACGGTGAATATGAAATTATCAAAGACAATATTGGAATTTCAACTATATTTTGCAAAAAGGACTCGTCAAAAGTTATTCGAAATACGATCTTGGATCGTTTGACTGCCGATCTACGCTACGCACAATCAACGACTCGAGTCTCATTATTGAGAAAGATACAAATGGGTTTGTGCAATGCAGGCTGCATATTGGGCCCAATGTGCCACCAACTCCCGGAAAGTTGTTGACGATATCGATATCTTCATGATTGGAGATCTCAAATGGCTGGCCATGTTATTGGGTATGGAGAATCACTCAGGCATATGGTGCATCAAATGTTTATTGACGAAGGCTTTGATGCAACTACAAGATCACGACAAGGGCGAGGAGCGTACGATTCAATCTATAATTGACATCGTTAATCATTATAGTATTGACGACAACACACAGAGTGATCCTAAATACAAAGGAGTGATGGGCAAACCTTTGTGGGATTTCATTCCAATCAAAAATTATATATTGCCACTGCTTCATATGTGGATGGGTATTTTCAATGACGTCGATGAATGGTTCTTGGATCAAGTTGACAAAATGGCATGGAAAGATACCCAAGAGACTGCATTGCTTGAGTGTGTAGATGCCCTCGACAAGAAAATCGAACAATACACTGCCAAGATCAAAGACTTCACAGCTGATACCGAAGGCAAGAGGAGAGCAGCTTTGTTGCGACGGCGAAATCAACAAACCAAAGCCGCTACTGCCGCAGCTAATGGTAGGCCAGTGGCCAGTTGGTCAAAGATGCAATCCTCTAACTGAAGAAGAGGAGGCTGAATTCGAAGCACTTGACTGTCGATGGAGGGGGTGGCAGAGTATGAAAGAGTCATTTGTAAAGAAACAGAGAGATGTTAAGAAGGAGCTTAAGCTTAAGGATTATCTATCCGAGCTCAAGAAAAGCAATAATAGTGTGTATGCTGCGATTGATAATCATTGGAAGGATAATAATAAAAGTAAAGGATCTTACCATGGTGGGAAGTGGAATGGGATTGACTCTAGAGACGGTATGAGTGACCCTGATAAATATTTTGGTGCTATGCGTGGAAGCTTGAAAAGTTGGAGAAATGATTCAGTGGCTACAGAACAGAATGTGGATGAATTAGTGGATGATGTTATTGATCTTTTGAAGAGGTGGCACGAAGTCTTTCATCTGTTGAGAGCTCCACGCTATGTCGCCAGTGAGAATGCAAAGCTCGATGGATACGTAAAAAGAGCACTGGAAAAGCACCGACATCTTGGTTTAAGTGTAACACAGAAATGTCATTTAGTCGAAGATCATGCAAGGGAGCAATGCGAGTACTTGAAACCCATTCCCATATTATCAGCTTTAATTGAAGAAAGTGTAGAACAAAATCATCAGATTGGATTCAAACATGAGGAGCAAGTAAATGAATCCAGGACGAAAGTAAACGTGCATATTCAAAAGCAAAGCGTATCTGTATTGCACGAAATGTAGCAGTTCAGAAAAAAATTGCTGAAGTCAATGAGATTCGCAAGAGAGGCACATACAAAACAAAACAGAAAGTTGACGTAACATCATCTCCTCCTGTTTATAGAAATGAAAATGTTGCAGCTGTTGTAACCCATCAAAAGAGCGAGACAGCAAAGAAGGAAGCACGTCGCATTCACGCAATTGCTGGGGGAGTAAAAAGAATGATAGAAAACGCGCCAGCCCTTTCTCCGCTGAAAATGCAAAGAACAGAGAGTGTTCAACATGTGGCCACTGCAGCAGTCTCAACAACTATAGAACAACAGCAAAGTTTGTCTTCACCAGAACATCTGATTCCAAGGCAGTTGATTCCTCCTGCTTCAGGTTCGACTCCCCATGATAGTCGTACTGTTGTGCAGTTTGTTGGTGTTCCGGCAGGTGTTCTGCAACATTGCGTCAAAGATGGGAAGGATAACAGCACCAGCACTTCAGAAGCGTCGCGGAAGATACAGGGTGATTTATTGAGTTGATTGATGGATTTGGATATTTTTCCATTTGCCGCTTGGAAAAAAATCTTTATGTCTGGTAGATATACCTTTATTTTACACATTACATGTTACATACTTTAAAGGTATGAATTTAACTAGGCAAGGACACTTATTGTGCGAGCACATTTCTTGTGGGCACATGTGCCACAAACCTCTACAATGGCCTCAAACGGTCATTTCGGCGAATCTCACTCATTTCTCTCCATACTTTGCTCGCGCCAATCCTGATTCACCAGAAGGAAGACCCAGACGATCCTCTTGTTAGTCAAAATAAGAAGGGAATGATCATTATTTTTATACATTTTTTTATACGCAGTGAGTATTGATGATGCTATCCACCCAGAAAAATTGGTCTCTCTTCGATAGTAACTATCGGTGGGAGAGCAATTTTTCTGGGTGAATTGGAGCAATATTGGCTGTGTTAAAAAATGTATAAACTTACACTTTGAACGCTCGACTCTAAGCGGAAAGGTATCCGACATGTTCCCTGCACATGTAAGGCTGGGTCATTAAAAACCCACCCTAGTGGTTCTGGCGGGAACCAAAAAATTCGGCCGGCCATCGCCAGTTTTTGTATCCGAACCAATTCGGCTGTTGT
>JALLPH010000868.1:0-14067 GCA_036939855.1 Cyclotella choctawhatcheeana
ATTGAACAAAACGTCATGGGAAAATGGGCAGAGAAAAGAAACAAAGAGCAAAGGTAGCTCAAGCTCAAGGTAATCAAAAAAAGGAGCTGAGGTAGCTCAAGAGTGCACATTGTTTTGTGCAGTGAATAGGTTGTGAACCAATGTAATGAAGCATTCGAACAGAACCCATAAGTTCATTTAAGAACAGTACCAAATCCATCATAGTATTCCAATATCCTGTAATCGTCTTCTCAAACAGAAATATCAGTCCAAATATCCAACTAATAAGACCAATCAGGCCTCCGATAGCATATTTTACTCCATTCCAATACTCAGTAAACTCTTGAAGTTCAGGTATAATAAATGTCTCGTGATAGCTATTAGGTTTTAGCCATCCTTTGAGGTCGTGCAACTTCATAATCCCATCGTTGCAATCGTTGGTTGGATAAGGAGAAAGGCTGTGGAGATCAATCCGGCCTCTGATGTCGTGCAATTTCATTACTGAATTGAAGTCGCAATCAACCAAAGATGTTTGGAATGAAGGAATGGTGGTGTCATTGTTGTTGTCATCCAAATTAACACATCCAGTATTGTTTGAAATAGGTTGGTTACAATCAATCCATCCTTTTACTTTTATGTCGTGTAGTTTCATGACAGCAAGGAGATCGCATTTTGTCATAGTTGTTGGTTTCATGGGAGGATTGTGGGTGATGGTGATGATGTCATAGATGACATCCTTGTTGGTTGGACAAAAGGTGTAGGGCGCAGAATCAATCTGTGTTTTGATAAGCCGGAATATTTTCTCTATAGTTGTTGATTTGTCGACAGTATATGACTGCCTATTATTGAAAGTATTCGTCGACACACTGATGTTGTTGTTGTATAAGGTGACAGTCGAATCATTGTTCCGAGTAGCCGTCGATGGGTTGTTGTTGGTGTAATTCTGAAGTAAAATTTTACTTTTCAATACTACTCCTGTCTCTGTGGTGCCGTCTCCTTTTGGCCTGGCAATACTGTCATTTGACTGACTAATTTTTGCGTTCATTTCTAACCGATCAATTTGTGGATTCGTTGTATCAAATTGTGCATCTAGTTGTGTATCCAACCTATCAACTAACCGATCAATATGTGCATTCATTTTATCAAAATGTGCATTCATTTTATCACAATGTGCATTCATTTTATCAACATGTGCATTCATTTTATCAAAATGTGCATCTAGTTGTGCATTCATTTTATCAAAATGTGGGGCTAGTTGTGCCCTCATTTTATCTAAATCTGCATTGATTTGGGCCTTTAGGTCTTCTAGGATTGTATTCATATTGACACTTAGGGCGTTTAGGATGATTTCCGCATCCGTCATATTAGTAGTAGGCGCCTGTCGTGGTGGTATGGTTTTGGTATAACTATTTAGCTGAGCACCATCTTCTTGATGGTCTGAAATTTTCGTTCCCCCTTCCTCCGGTGTCCTCCCCTTCAAGTCCCTATCATGTAAGTACTTGTTGACAGGTTTCGAAGTGGGAGGCGAATGCCTACGCGTTTGAAGGACCTGATTGGCTTCACGTGGCTTTCGTTGTTGGGTGTGGCGGGGCAGACGATGGCCCAAGCCACTATTGTTGTTGTTGTTAGTCATATTGGCGGCCGGTTCTCTTCAAAGCCCAATACGTTGGTCTCTGTGCAAATAATCTGAGCTAGAAAAAAATCCGTCGATGTGATGGATCGATGGTTTCCCAACTCGTCGGAGCACGCTGAGACGTCAACGACCTCGTCGATGATGGCCGGCGCCGATACGGTGTTCAATCCGCGAACACAAGCGGGCCTCGGCGTTACCGATGGCGATAGCTGTGCAGTCTATGCTGCCGGTGAGGAAATGTTAAATAGGCTCATGACCTCTCAGTATCCCAGTGCCCATGGTCGTCATAGTAGAACGTAGGAGAGCACAAGGAAAAGAGTGAGCTAAGTACCTTTACTCTACTCTACTCTACTACGGGATACTAACAGGGAATGAGGAATGATTCAGGTGGTAGCAATCGATTGCAAATTGCATTAGTTGAAGATTTGCAGTTATTTGTGAATAGGGGGCAAATTTAGCTCTGATAATTAATAAGTATTACATCCAATCGCCTCCTACATATCTGATGATTTGAAGTTTGACGTTCATCTCTTGACGCCATCAACCCTCTTTCCTCCTCTTTCATGCTCGAGCAACAGCAACAACAAAAATGCAATCACAATCGAGGAAGCGTAAGAGACATAACACTATGAAAAGGGGCAAGCATGTCTTGTCAATGAGATACAAGACACTCGCGTCTTATTTATTTGTTCACCGTCACTATAACAATCATTGCCAACTTGTTGATTTAGCTACAACCATGATGTCAGTAAAGTTTTTGCACATAATTAATCAATCATCATCTCTCCAATCAAATGTCTGCATCAACTACAATGAAAGTCAGGTCATTCTTCATCGCTGCATCTATTGCCTATCCGTCTTCCACATACGCGCAGCAAACTGCTCCCACCGATGTACCACCCACTAATGCCACTTCACTGCCAACTATTGATCCACCTAACTTCAACTTTGTGGGCAATGGATTTTGTTTGGATTCAAGTCTTGAACTATATTCTGCGCTTGCGGGGGATGTCCGTCTATCCACCGCCAATGATTGCAGTGATTGGTGTATGCGAGGAAGTCCAGACTACTTACTAGGATTTTCCCGCGATACAAATAACGGGGCTTGCTACTGTGATTACGAAGCGGGTCAACTTCCCAACCCCCCTCCTGAAAATTCTACAGCTCTACTTGGATTAGGCTCGGGACCCATTGCATCATCTTCAGGTGATATTTTTCTGGAATGTTATATGTATCTGATTGTGACTGTGAGTAAACTTTTTAAGTCAAGGTTACATGCAACAAATTCACAGATGAACGAACTAACACTTTGTTGCTCACACCTATTTTAGGAACCAGTAGAGCCAATCTCATCTGTTCCTACCGCAGCACCAGTATTAGCATCGCCAACCATATCCCCGTCGCATACTATGTCACCAACTTCTCATCGCAACTTCCAGTTTGTAGGCAATGGATTATGTTTGGATTCGGGATCGAACTTGTATTCTTGGAACTCGTTGAATGGGCAAGCTTTCTCCACCGCGAATGATTGTAGTGATTGGTGTATACAGAACCCTGATAATTTGCACGGATTTTCCTACAGTATAGACACAGACAGGCAATGCTTCTGTCATTATGAGGTAGGACAGCTTCCCAACCCTTCTCCTGGAGTATCGGGTCGATTCAACAGTGGCTCGGGACCCATCAACTCATCCACGGGTAATACCAATTTGGAGTGTTACCTGTATCTAAGTAGCCAATCTCCTACTGCTCAGCCATCTAATACCATCAGTGAAGGTCCATCTACTCAACCAAGCCCTCAACCATCTCTCAAACCAAGCAGTGGTCGCTGTGAACTGCCAGCAAATACAGGAGTAGGCGAGCCATCTCTGCAGTACTTTCCAAATTGGGGTGGCTCCAATCATGTCTGCATTGCAAATGATGGAACTAACGTCCGTCCGGCAGGTGCTCCAATCTACAATGATTTGAAGTCTTGCTGCAATTTTCACTACTCATGGAATATGGCTCAATGCAATGCTGTAAGAGGGCCAACGTGTAAGTGGTTTTCGAATTTGGATAGTGGAGAAATGACTTGCATCCGTGATAATGATGCTGCTTTGGATCTACCTTTTGGAGCCCGTCTATATGATGACCTTGAGTGTTAATTTCCATAACTCGTAATGCTGATACTGATACTGATAGGATTGTACAAAATAATCATATACTTTTTCAACCACTACAACAGACCTCCTCCAAAATGTCGACTATGGTCTTGTTACTAAATTTCTATAAGTAGTTTCCTTTATCAATTGAAATGCAATTATTGAGGAGTCCACAATTACAAGCAATTGCAAGCAACGACTTAATTTGACGCATCAATCTTTCCATGCATACTACTCTGACAGAAGTGAGGACTCCAGGCAGACTTCACGTGATACTATCATGTTTTTACTTTTGTTTGCAATCCTTTACTAGAGAAGTAAAAGAAGATTAATCAAAGTAGAAGTAAATACTTTCTTGAAAAAAAAACATTTCTGGAATTTTACTTCTGCGGAGAAGAGACAAGGCACGAAGTTAAGGCTGTGAATGGTTATTTATATGAAGAAGAGACAAGGTACCTTAGATTAATTCAAGAACATCACTAAAAAAGAGATCATCAAGCTACTATGCATCAGCCTTCAACATCGTATATATACATCATTCTGTTCATAGTATCTATGCATCTAGAGAGTTACTTAGCCATCAACTGAAATGCTGCTATCAGACGAAGAAGACAATATGTTTTGATTGTCAAGCAACATTTTCTCCCGTTTCTGTTCCCTATATATACGCTTTACACATGCCTTTCTCTTTTTCTTTTCCGCTACTTTCCAAGCATTCAGATCTTCTTCTGTCATCATTGCCAGTATTTCTTGTGGCGGTGACAGGTTGCCATATTTACCTAGGTCGTCTTTGGGTTTTGATGACGTCTCCTGCATTCTTGGTGTTTCGGCATCCAGTTTTTCTGTAGATAAGACGTGATCGTCTTGGGATTGAGACGACTTCTTCTGCTTCCTCAATGTTAATGTTTTGGTTTCGTTAGGCTTTTCCAATGACTCCATCTCGAAATCCATGAGATCCATCTCGTACGCAGTGCATTCATTACCCAGTGGCTTCATGTCGTGATGATGTATCATGCTGTTATTGTCTTGACACGCAAGTTCTGCATCGGTCATCGTAGCCATTGTCGAGCAATCACAACCCGTCTTACTCCCGTTCCCGCTCGAGCAATAACTATCATTACGTGTCCCCAATGAGCATTTGGCGAGAGCGTCTTCAATGCCTTGCCATTGACTCGACGCCATCGCGTATCTTGGATCTTATTGTTCGGTTAGGAAAGCACAATGAACCTGCGAGATTTAAGCAGTGATGGTAGTGTTCACCGCAGTCCCAACCAACGTACCAACTCTCTTTATCTTCCGATACTCTCTCACACATATCACACAAGATCACACATCATCACACAACATCATTATGACACTTTTGTCAGTATAAGTGTTGTTGAAATACGTTTTTAGCTTGTGAAAATTGCATGAAACCAAGCTAGTAATAGCATTTATACTTTATTTCTTCTGCGAAAGTAGATTTTATATTTTAATATGATTTTGACTACAGCTACATCCACGATCAGGGCTTGCTAATCGTCTAGACAGTCGCAGTCGACAGGCGGGCAGGCGCCTCATTTCTCGCCTGTGACTGCAGTCGTAGGCAGGCAGGCGCGACACTGTCAAAATTAGGAGGCAGTCGCAGGCAGGCAGTCGTGTTCCTCTGTCTGTTTTCTCACTATAAATGACATGACAGTCGCAGTCGACAGGCGGGTAGTCGCCTCTTTTCTCGCCTGCGACTACAGGCGTGGACAGGCAGGCGTCATGTTGGGGAGACGACTGCCAGTCGACAGGCATGCAGGCGGAAGATTTTTTGACGATTAGCAACCCCTGGTAATGAGAACAGACCTAAACAGCATTGTTTTTTAGAACCGCAAGATTTCCACAAGCTTGTAAAAAGCTAACTGCACCTGCCTGGGCAAAAAGGCAAACACCATATAATTATTTTTGCCTATCCCTCCCAATCAAACAAATGGCACGATACGCGTACGCCCCGCTAAGCGTAGACGAAGGCGGCGTCTCCTCCACTCGATCGCATAACAACAATAATCGCAAAGACGACGAAAAAGTATCGGAGCGAATGTTCACCTTCATCGGTCTTTGTATTTTGACTGCCATTACCTTCGTGCTCAGTCGTAGCAACGGCGGTGACGGCGGTGTTGGCAGTGTGAATGGTGCTGTTGGTGTGAATGGTGGTGCCAATGCCAACGTGAAGCAATTGCCCCTCGATACTGCAGCAGCTGCGTCATCAGCATCATCGCAGTCCTCTACTTCGGGATACGTGGTGCCCGTTGGGGGATCTCCCGTCAACACCAATGACAATTACAGCACTGCAGCCGTTACTGGCTCTGCCGATGAGGCCGCCGGTCCCGTGATTCAAATTGCCCCTTCTCAAAAGTGAGTTTGTCGAAAATAAAGAGAGAGATTTTCTATTGAAGAAAAAGAGAAATGATTATTAATTCATATTGGAGAGTGGTGATTCATTGATTTTGGAGATTGGGGGAGAATTGCTCTTTGTGTAGTTGGGGGGAGGGGGAGGTTGGTGTCATGGTTGCATCCGTTTGTGATTGCTTTTATTATGCCGAGATTAGTCTTTGTCAAAAACCCTCTCCAGGAGAGAGAGAGAGAGCTTACCTTAATCAAATCTGTGTGTTAGGTCGTATCAAGTAGATTGAGGGGGGGATTATTGGACTGGTGTTGTTGAAGTGTCCCGAGAAACGTATACTTGACATGACAGAAATTGTATTTTTAATGTTTTGCTTTTTCATTGATGCGTGCATGGCATGTTTGGATCTCTAGTCTCTAGTCAGGGCATACTCTAGGGCATGAAATCTGTTTAGTTTCATCTTTTTTATTATTCAACCATTGGACTGAATCTCTGTTCAGGGGCTTATTGCATGGAAGTTAGCAACAAACAAAACCAAAACTCTGTTCTCTCCGTATCTGCCTGATTAGCTTCATGCTTTTTCATTATTATTGAAAAGTTCCTCACCAATTATCTAACCGAATTCGATTTTCTCTTCACTCAAAACACCACAATAAAAACAAAGCACCCCTTCTTCATCAACAGCAACTGAAGTCATTAACAATAATTCCAACTGCAACTGCCCCGAACCCGACCTAGCCGCCCTCCGCTCTGCCGCATTGGCCTCCACCCCACCCCACATTATCGAATGCTCCTCTGCATCGGCCAACTCAGATCAATCGGCCTGTCATTTGCCATCATCTACACGTTACGCGGCTCTCAATCAAAAGGGTGCTACGCTATGGATGACGGGGTGTTCCGGTGCCGGTAAAACAACCATTGCCACGGCCCTGGAGGATACATTGGTGAAAATCTACGGTAAACACGTCTACAGGTTAGACGGTGACAATTTACGTACGGGGATTAATCGAGATTTAACCTTCAGTGAGGCCGATCGAGCCGAAAGCGTGAGAAGGACCGGTGAAATCGCCACACTGTTTGCGGACTCGGGAGTGATTACATTGGTGGGATTGATTTCACCGTACCGAGCCGATAGGGATGCCGTGCGTAAACGACACGAAGATCAGGGGATACCGTTCTACGAAATTTTCTTGGATGTGCCAGTGGATGAATTGAAGAAGCGCGATCCCAAGGGACAGTATGCCCGTGTGGAAAGCGGGGAATTGAAGCATTTCACATGTATTGATGATCCGTACGAACCACCATTGACACCGGAGATTACATTGAAAACTCATGAATTGGAAATTAGTCAATCGGCGGATATTCTATTTAAACGGTTGGAAATGGACGGTATTTTGGAGGGAGCGCCGAAAATGAATCCACCCGGATTGCCCAATCCCGATGGTGATACATTGGTGGACTTGCATGTCCCGTCTCATTTGCAAGCAGAGCGTCGATTGGAGGCGGAATCTTTACCAAAAGTATTAATCACGGATTTGGACCTGAATTGGCTACAGGTTATTGGAGAAGGATGGGCGTCACCCCTCAAAGGATTCATGAGAGAGGGTACCCTGTTGGAAGTACTGCATTTCAATTCCATCCTGGTTGATCCCTTCAACTTAACCGACAACCAGAATATTCACTCTGACCCGACCGAATTTGACAATTTCAAAAAGCATAGACCGCCCAAACGCGTTAGCATGTCCGTACCCATTACGCTGTCTTGTACATCATACACCAAAGCTGCCATTGAATCTTCTTCACGTGACGCCGTGGCATTGACCACTCAAATGGGACGCATTGTGGCTATATTACGCAATCCAGAAATATACAATAATCGCAAGGAAGAAATAGTCACAAGAATGTTTGGCGTAATTGACATGGGACATCCATACATTCGCGAAATCTACAAGGGTGGTGACTATTTGATCGGAGGTGACGTGGAGTTGTTAGAACGAATCACGTACAATGACGGATTGGACCATTGGCGCAAGACTACCAGTGAATTGATGGCGGAATTCAAAGAAAAGGGCGCCGATACGGTGTATGCGTTTCAGACGAGGAATCCAACGCATGCAGGCCATGCGTATTTGATGAGGAGTGCCGGTGAGAATTTGAAAAAAGAGGGGTATAAGAAGCCAGTGCTTTGGTTGAGTCCATTGGGGGGATGGACGAAGGAGGATGATGTTCCGTTGGATGTGAGGGTAAAGCAGCATGAGGAGGTTTTGAATAGTGGGTGAGTCTCCTGATTGTTACAGAGGCTACTACTACTTGGCATGTCACATTTTGAATCTTATCCTTTTCACTCGTTGCCAACTAAAGACTTTCTCATCCAGGGGGGCTTGATCCAGCCACCACTGTTATGGCCATCTGGCCTGCACCCATGGTTTACGCCGGTCCCACGGAAGTTGAATTCCACGCCAAATCACGCCGTTCAGCCGGTGCATCCTACTTTGTCGTTGGCCGCGATCCCGCTGGTATGAAAGGCTCCGAACTGGCAGTAGCTCACCCCGATGACGACTTGTACGACGGAAATCATGGACGATATGTCCTTCGCAACTCGCCCGGAATTGGTAGTATGAAAATGCTCAGCTTTGTCAAGGTCATGTACGATATCTCTGATAACGTCATGAAGGTGCCGGACGAATCACGCATGGAAGATTTCATCAGCATTAGTGGATCCAAAATGAGATTGCTAGCAAGGAATGGAGCCGTGCCTTGTAGTCCCAGCCATATACCTACAGATCTTGTCGAGGCAAATTGCGTCCCATCAGGATTTATGGTGCCCAAGGGTTGGGATATCGTGGTTGACTACTACAAAAACATTGAGGCCAATCGATGGGTGCCTTGGTCGCGTCCTCAGGTGGATCCTGGAGCCGATTCTCGTACTTCGTTTGAAGGGAAATTTGGTACTGGTTCTTTCCAACTCAAACACAGGGACTACACCAGTTTCTGGCATGACATTCCTCTTCGACCATCTGGCCAACCAGATGAAATTATCAACCTTGTGACTGAAATCCCACTGTTCATGACTGCCAAGATGGAATGTCAAAAGGCCCTTCAGGGCAATCCCATCGGTCAAGATTCCAACTCGGATGGCTCGCCTCGCTACTACACCTATGGTACACCCTTTTTCAACTACGGTTACATCCCCCAAACATGGGAAGATCCTCAACTCAAAGACGCGTTGGGCAATGGTGGAGACAATGACCCTCTCGATGTCATGGAAATTGGGTCTCAACGTCTCGAAATGGGAAGCATTACACCCTGTCGTGTTTTGGGCCACCTCGAACTAATCGACGAAGGCGAAATGGACAATAAAATCATTTGTATTGCATTGTCAGATCCCGATGCCAACTCGATCCGTACCATGGAAGATCTCGAGAGAGTGAAACCGGGCACAATTGACAGGCTCCGGGATTGGCTGAAGCGTTACAAAACGTCAGACGGTAAGCTGGAAAATACGTTGGCGAGTGAACACCCTACTAGAACATCAGAGGCATTGGAATTAATCAATGAGACACACAATCGATGGAAGAATTTGTGTGGCAAGGGCAGTGGATATGTGAGTGATGATCATGGATTTTGGTTAGATGCTCCCGGGTGTAAGGGACAGTAGTTAGTGATTAGATATTGAGATATTTGGTTAGTTACATATATAGTTTAGAGGGTGCGGCGTGCAATTGACATTCTTTCTTCTCGTGAAAATGCTAAACATGGGACGAAGGCATGCCTTTTGTATGAAATTAATATTTGCAAATTAAGATTATAGGAACGCAAAAGTAGATAGCTTCAATACTAAAACCTCTTGATTCCCCCGCAGCAGTTTTTTTCAAACAGTGCAAGTCACGCTCATTTCAAGTTATGCTAAATTCAGTTGCCTTGTGAGGACTGTAAAAGAAGGAAGATGGTGATGACCTTCAGTCCAATGTGTACGTAATGTCAAAGAAATACCTCTCTAGCAGTGTATTATTTGTAAAGCTGCTCTTAAGAATATGAATTAAAATACCACTTTTCAATATAATAGATCTTTCATAGAACAAGTTTTATGAGATCTTTGCCATTTTCATCATTGTGTTTGTTCAGTTTTGATGTATTCCACTTTCATTCGTTGTCATTTAGACTCATTCTTTCTTTCTCTCTCCAACATATTATTTTTTCTCTCACATTAACAACTCCACCTTTCCATCCAAAACAAACTCCCTAACGGTCTTGTACATGACAATCAAACATGCTCCCTCCCCATGCTCTTGTATCGTATCAATCAAATCATCGTCGTCATCATCATCCTCATTATTATTTGTTCCATCATTACGTAAATCGATAGAAATCGGTTCCAATACACGACAGAAAACAAATTGTTCGAGATTGGGACTATCAATCATTTCGGGTTCGTCTAATTTCTTCCATGCGTCCTTGGGTAAGTGTTGAAGGACGGTGCGGTCGTAGTGTTTTTGGAGGAGAGTGTTGTATTGTTTCAGGTAGTTTGACTTTGTTTGTTGTGTGTTTTGTTTTGATGCAGTAAATGATGATGAATTAGTTGTAGTGTTTCAATCAGGGTAAAAAGATAATTGTTTCATTGAAAGCAAAACAGTAAGTATACAACACACAGCCACTTCAACTTCTTCTCATTTCATTTCATTAACTACCAATTCAAAATAAAACTAACTCACCTCCTCCTCCGTCAATCGATCTTGCATCTCCCTCCAATTAAACAGCGCAAAATTCTCCATCTTGGCCATTCTCACCCTCGCCAAATCCACGAGCATGTACCTCGTCCTATCCAAATCCATTTTGGTAATTTGCGCCATTAAACTGGCCAATTCCCCCGATACATCATCACCATCACTAGTGTTGTTAGTGGAAGAAGACTGGCGCAGCAAATGCTGCACCGTCTCCTCTTGACCGTCCAACAAGTCCACGTGGAGGGAAACCACGTCGGGATCGGCCGGTAACAATTCCGGTGCGATGAGTTCTTGGCAGTAGAGCGATTTTAATTGTTCGTATTCTTGATCGGGGAGGTGCGAGGCTGACGTGTCATTGATGTCATCTTCATCGTTATTGCTGCTGCCGCTTTGGTTGCGTTGTTGTTGATGGAGGGCCGCTTCGAGTGCGGCGGGAATGGCCGATCGAACGGGTGGATCAACAGCGGGGGCATCGTGATGCGTCGGGGAGGTGTCATCGTCATTGTCATCTTGTTCGTCTTGATTGGTTATTTCGTCGAGGAGGTTGTTCAGGTCTGCCATGGTTGGATTCTGTTTGGATTTTGGTGCTTTGCGTCTGCCAATGCTATTCAGGCTTGTTCTTATTGTAGAAAAATCAAACAAACGGCTAACTATTAGATGTTAAACATTAAAGAAAGATCAGAACTGGATTGCCATAAGTACCCTCCTTACACAACCTTACATTATTTAACTCGAGATACGCTGTATGTGGTAGTGGCCCAAATTTCTTACATCTATCGATCTATCTACGTAAAGTAGTAAATATGCCTTGGTCATTAGGACTGTACATCTACGACTCAACAACAAAAGAGAAGAATTGAGAAGAAAAAAAGAAAGGCAAAATACCAACGTAGGAATCTATCAAGTAGATACAAGAAATAGAATGTTTGCTCAGAAAGAAGGTGAGGTTTAGTCGTAAAGCTGTAAGGTTTGATTGCGCGGACTTATTGCACCATTGGCACACACCCCTATCGAAAGATGATGATACATGCATCCGATAGTGCTCTAACATATCATGCTTAACAGAGCCATTGACTTTATGATTATATCATAAGTTACAAAATAAAAAGCCTGCTTATTAGATATCGATAATTAATTGCTTTATATTGATAATTGCTACTTTTTAAATATATTCAAATGTAATAACCCCATATTCATTCGTGTTCTTGTTATACAATCAATCTTGACTACTCCTCGTCACAGTGAGGATATTTGAATCAAATCATCCACCATCACCGTAATACGCTTGCAACTTTTGGTCTAGACAGAGGAAGAGGGTGAACCAAATTTTAACTTTCATTTCAAACTGTACAACCAACTGACCAAGTGTGCTTTACTCCTCAGTGGCAAACGACACTCCATTGATGAGTGCACCAGGACCAGCATTTCCGGCATAACCAGCTCTATCTGACGAGGTATCCCCCTCCCCGCGAGCACCACCACTGTTGCTGATGACTATTTCATCAATATTGTGATTAGAAGCATTGATTTTCACAATTCCACCCCCGCCTCCTCCGCCACCATATCCTGATGAGATTTTGGTTTGAAAAGGAGTAATGTGAGAGTGCAGCATACAGGGAAAATCATGATAAATGAGAAGCGCATGGAAATCTTACCATAACCATGACTTGTACCACCATTCCCTCCATTGGCTTGGACCTCACTGTTGAGAGTACTATCAAAAGAGAGGTTACATGCAGAAATCTTTAGTGACCCTCCCGATCCACCACCTCCACCTCCCAAAGGATAACCATACACAGATTCATCAGTAGGTGTCCCTCCAGCAACCCCATTGACATTGATTCCGCCATTGATTATGATGTCATGCGCATAGAGAAATATGGCTGCTCCTCCTGATGGTTGAGGCCAATGGTTAATGAGATTCTCAATCTGAAAAGAGATCTTTCAAAAGAAGTGTTCATGATTTCATTAAGCAATGCTTACCTGCTCCTCCAGATCCCCCAAATGCAGAAGGATACCCTGCGCCTCCTCCGCCACCACTGCCAGGCAATCTTTGGTGTTGTGTGAGCAAAGAAAGACAGTGAGCATTTAAAAAGACGTACTACATACTAACAAGTAAGCTTGTGCAATAAAAACGAATCTCATATCTCACAGTGTGTCGAAAAAGTCTGTATCGTAAGTTGACCCCCCTTCTCCACTCCTATAGTATCCGCCATCACCACCAGCTCCTCCTAGAAATGAAAAAGATTGATTAAAGTCAGAATTGAATCAGGGGATGATACTATCAGCTACAGCCTTCTTGGATATTCTATCAAATATATCACACGGTAACTCACCATGACCAGCACCTCCTCCACCACCGTTATGACCAGCTGGCATGGGATGAAATAAAATTTGTCAAACAATTTATGCATATTGGAATCAAAATATCAGATTTGATTAACAGACTCACCGTATTCTCTTCCTCCTTTGCCATTTCCGTCAATTGTACTATCAGACTTGCATTCTCCAATCTCGTCAAGGTCACATGCAGGNTTCAAACATTTGATCCATTCGCACAATATTTGATACATCCCAGTTAGAAATATCAGAGTTGAAAGCAGTAGCGTCACGAAACATGTGAGCTAGCGATGTAGCACTAGTGACATCCCAGCCCGACAAATCCTGATTGAAAGATGTAGCCCCCATGAACATTACACTTAAACTCTCAACATTTGATACATCCCATCCAGAAATATCTTGATTAAAAGAAGTAGCATCACGAAACATTCTCCACATGCTGCGAGTCACTCTACTGACATCCCAACCCGAAATATCCTCATTAAAGTCAGTGTTACCATAGAAGAGCTCCCACATGGTATCTAAACTGTCAGCGAACTTCCAATCATTCATTGGCCATCCGTAAGTTTGCTGTACTGCCTCACATTCAGTCTTTGAGGTAGGAGAGCAGTTGTCAATGGCAGCCTTTAATTCCTCTCGGGTTTCGAATTTTGACTATAAGCAGCAGCAGTAGCACCATCAGCGTATTAGAACAAAGCAAAAAGAAATCACTGACGTTGAATTCCGTCACTCACAGTACATGGATAACCCTTACAGGCGTATCCACCTACCCCTGTTGGATCATTTTCGTATGTACACCCAGAGTCCTTGAACATATCAGTAACCTGATCTAGTGGAAATTCGTCACTCCACAAACAAAGATCTTGATTGAATGATGATGCA
>JALLPH010000869.1:0-16242 GCA_036939855.1 Cyclotella choctawhatcheeana
TTACGACGGGCACAATCACCCCCAAGAGAGGCCTACCCAAGAAGTCACCAAGGCCTACACAAGAGAGTGCGAGAGTTCGGGTTGTGAGATGGAGACCAAAGCTTTCTTCGCCTTTTGATCTGCCGGCCTACGCATACCATACGAACCCTTTCATTTGACTCTACGAAGCCACCCTGCGAACCAACGATGAATGCATCCGGTGGTGGCGACTCAGGTGCCACACTGAAAGAAGACGATGGAAAACCCCCTGCCAAAAACAACAACAAGAGCGGACGCAAGCCCCCCAAGAAATCAGATGCCGCTGCCACCGCTGCAGCCGAGTTAGAGAAGGAGATTCAAAAGAATGAGAGGTATGGTGTTGACGGAGGTGATGCCCAAACGGAGGAGGGAGACGAAAAGCCCGCAGCTAACAAGGATCAAAAGAACATGCTGGTGGATCACACTTACACCAATTATGCTCTCCTGTCGGATAAGGAACTTGGTATGCTGGACGAGCACTCTTCATTGTTGCCGGAGCCTAAGAGTGAAGAAGAAAAGCTTGTTAGGGAGAAGTTAATGGGGATGAGTTGTACCTACGGACCGATGAAGAAGAGCGCCGGCGGTGTGGTGCAGCCTTTTCCAGGAAAGGTTCGTACTTGCATGGGTTATTATTTTCATTTTCATTTGCAAATAATCAGTGCACTTATTGTTTCTTCCTATGATTCTTTTTTATTGCTGCCTCTCCTCAGCTCATGGACGTTCTCGACAGATCTGACCTTGTAGACATCATCTCCTGGATGCCACACGGTCGAGCCTTCATTGTCAAGAAACCCAAATTGTTCGCTGTAGATGTCCTCCCCCGCTTCTTCAAGCAAACAAAATACCTCTCATTCACTCGTCAGCTCAACCTGTGGGGGTTTAAACGAATCACCAAGGGATTAGACGGGGGAGCCTACTACCATGAGCTGTTTCTGAGGGGGCGACCCTATTTGGCCATGAGGATGAAAAGACATAAGGTAAAGGGGACGGGGATTAAGTTGACTCCAAATCCCTCAGCCGAGCCCCTCTTTTACAGGGATTATCCCTATATGGAGCAGTTGGATGAGACGAGACAAATGGCGCCCTTGCCTCCTCTTCCTCCAGATCGAGTGGTGTTACCTGATAAGGAAACCAGTTCGGATCGAAATGCACCTGCAGCAGCAGATAGGGGGGTCCCCACTCTTCCTCCGGGCCATCATCAGTCCGCACATCAGCCTCCACTTCAAATGGGGCAGTTCCCTGGGTTCTCCCCTTCTGCCATGATGGGGGTGACTCATCCCTACCTTACTGGAAGTAATGGGCAGATGTGTTCTCCTTTTAGTCGCCAGCCTCCCTTTTCTGGAGAGAGTTACGGGGGCCTTAGTAGAATGTCTGGTATGCATGGCGGTGGACTAGGTGGGGGACTGGAAGGCGCCTCTGCCGCATTTCCCCCCATGAACCCTGCACGAAACTATGATAATGTCCTCTTCGCCCCTGGTGTTAGTTGGGGATCTGTCGCCGCATCTGGTCATCGAGTTAATGATCCAATTCAAGATGAATTGACTGCCATGATTCGCAATCGTCAATCTCAGGGTGTGTCTGCCACTGACATGTTCTCTCAGAACTACAATTCTGACCGTCTCCTTCTCGAGAGATTGCGTGATGTTGATCGTACTGCCCAGCTAAAGCGCGAACAGCAGGACATATCCATGCTTGGAATGGGAGGAGGGCTCGGTGAAAGACCCGCTGCTTTTGCACCAGGTGCACCGGCCAATCCGAACTTTGCCTCCTTCTCGGGACCATCCATAAGCAATGGGTTGGGAAACGGTCCTTTTGATAGATATCGTCAAATGATGTCATTGCAGTCAGGTGCTATGGGATTTGGTAATGCGTACGAGAAGGGATTCGGCAATGCGTACGAAGGTGCTTTTGCGTCTATCGCAGCAGGGAAGGGTGCAGCTGCCCAAAACATTGACGATGAGCAGCAAACAGTTGAATCTTCGGTGAAGGAAGCCCTTCGGGAAGCCAATCATCTAGAAGAATTGGCATTGGCTCAACGAGCCAAAGCGAGAAACATTGCGCTGGCAGGTGCTCTGCAGTTGACATCCAGAGGAAGTGGAGGTGCTCCTTCCCAGGGTTTTCAGTCAGGTTCTTCCAAGGATGGTGGCAAGGAAAAAGGTAGTACAGGCGAATCAAAAGATAATGGGGGAAAGAATGTCAGTGAAGTATAACTCAATTTGTTTGGCTTAGACTGCTCAACAGGGAACATTGAATGTACTACGGCCAACAATGAATGGCCTTTTGTATAGCTTGTCAAATCGAAATTTACCTACTAATACTTCTCTGATGAGTAGTGAAGGTACTTTCACTTAAATCTAAGGAGAATCTTCCGTATGAAGTATGTAGAGGCCCGCATCCACATAACACACTTTCGCTTTATCAATCTACACTTAGTGAAAACTCACACTTGGTGAAAGTACACTTCACGTGATTATTTTCGATCATGCTAAGACCACACCCTCATTATTTGCGATTCGACCTCATCAAAGCTATGACATGATAAATGCATTACAAGATGCATCCAAAATACTACATGGTCTGAGGACCTCCAAACCAAAACTAAGACTCTCACTATGCACAGTGCATAAATAAATGACACACCTCTTCACATTAACATTTGGCAACATCTCCAAACAGCTGGTGCTGGGAAGGGGAAGGTGCCTTTAATTTTTAATGGTGAACTTTCATCAATGGCCAATACAGTCATTGAATACATCGCACAAACACAGAATCACAGAAGTTACCCCTATTCACAACCTTTGACAGCTCTGTCAATTACATGAAATTGCTCCCTTCTCCCTTCCTTTTATGACCTTGATTTTGTCAATAAGAAAACTAGGTATTACTATTAATACCAAGTAGATATCTCTGACAGCACACCATCCCCCACGTGCCCACGTACCACCTATCTATCTGTACCTACCACCATAAAGGTAGATACCACATCCTCATCACTCAGATCACCATTCGCCATCTCTCATCCCTCTCGATTTTCGATTTGCAATATTATTTGCAATACAATAAACGCGTCTCTCGAGTCAATCGCCACACTCTCTATGGTAGGTGGAAGATTATTTTGGGGAACCATGGGCTCGCTGTAATTCTGAAAATGTTCTGAATGCAACTGCTAACATATGCTCCCTCGCCGGCCATTATTTTCATTGCTCATGTTTTATGTTCATGTTCATGTTCATGTTTTTATGTTCATGTTCATGTTGATGTTTAAGCATTTGAATTAATTGTGGTTGTCGTCGTAGGTTAAAAACTTCTGAACCACTTGAATATCTCTCCTCATTAATTTCCAATTTACAGGCTACAAATCCCCCTTAGAAAAGCCTTCCCCCATCCCCAAAGCACCATAACCTTTCTACAAAAATGTCTAACGAAGATGACGTCATGGACGACGGAAATATGCAAACGAGGCATATGGAGATCCCCGAGTGGTTGAGTACCCCTGAAGTTACAAAGTACCTTGTCGGAGCAGGTGAGATTATCAACCTATACAGTTCCCTGTTAGTCTGGTCATGATTCGAAACTTACTTCTATTTCAGGACGCAAAGCTGAATTGGAAGAAGAGTTTGAATGCTCCATCACCATTACTGGTGAAGGATCAGGAACGTTAGACCCCAACGCTCCTGGCAACGATCTTCCTTACTTGTACGTAACAATGGAGGGGAATGATATTCGTCAACTTGGTCGTGCTAGGCGTGCTATTGAGGACTCTCTTATCGACTATGTTATCGAAAACACTCCCGAAAACGAGGATCCGAGAGCTCCTCCTCCCTCACTTGGAAGATTGTTGTACTGCCTTGCATTGAGTGCGGCCAATGCCTCACCAAAGACTAAGGATCATACCGAGAATCGCACGGTGTTGGCCCGTGCTCATTACCCCATGACCACACTCAGGCGTAAGGAGAACAAGACTACTAAGAAGATTTGGATGAATGTGGTTGAGTTGCCTGTTGATGACCAAGGTAATTTTCATGGACGATTCCTTGCTGGGAGGTAAGTCAGGGTGATAATTGGTGTGGGTTTGTTTGACAGAGAACTGCGATAGGCTTACACACTCTTCACCCACAAATTGTAGGGGAGGTTCGTTGTTTCAGTTCTACAGAGAGCGATACAATTGTCAGGTTGACATCTATGGAGTGTGGGGCGATGAAGCCGACGATCCCATGCTCTTGTGTGATCCATATGCGCTTGTCACCTCCGAAGAAGGCAAGCAGCAAGTAGATAGGTGCATTCAGTTCATCGGCTACCGTATTAAGGAACACGAAGAAAAATATGGCGCACATGTTGAGCACAATAACTGAAAAGTTGATTGGATGCGGTATATTTTAGATGTACTAGTCTTGCTTGATGAGAATGCGTTGGTCAATGATGGCCCAAAAATGTGACATATTTAATGATTTAATGAAGCATGAATTCTTAATGAACTACAACTGTATGTAACGAGGTATTCCATGCTGGTCTAAACGAGCTTCTTCTATTTTTTCCGATAAATTACTTTGAACTTTGAGCACTTAGCTCTCTTCCTTGAAGGTTTACCGGGCATAACTATGGATGACAGCCACGCTCTCTTACGTTCAGCAACTGGAGGGGCTGTATTAAGAGATGTGTTTTGGTTGATGACCATCTGCTGCTCATCATCCCTTACCTGGATGGCACTTGCAGCTTTAAACACCAATTCTATCTCGCTTTTTATTTTCAACATTCTTTTCAAGAGTGATCTGCACATGGCTCGTTTCTCTTCCGATAGCAACACCAAGGATACTGGTCCTACGCCAGTGTTGGTAGTATCTTCGACAGTTCTCTCTTCCATTCCATCTGTGTGGCTTAGAGCATGGATCCATTGATTCAAATGCAACTGTTTGGATGATAGACTATCTATAAGTCTTTTCAGCTTTACACGAACTTGTTCATTGTTGTTAGTTGAATTATTATGCACCGATGATCCTAGATCAATGGTAAGCCCTCCTTCATGTACCAGCCCACTACTTCTTTGCATCACAGAAAGGGTGTGATTGACCGCTTCATGATGATCCACAACATCAGACAATAGATTAGTGTGTGAATTCTCACCAGAAACGTGTTTATGACCATCATCTCCTTCCTCCCAATCAATTGAATCATCGTCCTCCTTTTCTCTCTTACATACCTCCTTTGATTCTTCGCCATCAGCACCGTTTTCATTGCTATCAGATTCCTGGATCCGATCACTAAAACCCCCGTATCTTGGAACTAATATTTTGAAATAGATATCTGCTCTCTCAATCATTCGCTCCAAAGAGTCACAGGCTTTACTCCCTCTCTCTATTGCAACATCGCGTTCCATACGAAGTGTTTTCATGTTGTTGTCTCTCTGTTGCTTATCATCACGAGTAAAAGAGGCCACTGATATCTCACTCATTAACCTCGATGCCACGGTAAACTTTTGGTATAATTTCCCGTACTTTTCTGAAAGTCTTGCTATGAGTTCAACAGCTTGTTGTTGGAATATTCCTCTCATGGCACGCTCATCGTCATTATTGCAGTCAACTCTCTGTATAACCGAAACAAAGTTCATGAGTATCCCACCACTATTAAGAAAGGCTCTTGCATCTGAACTTCTTTCCAAGATGTCTGTGCTCAATAACAAAGCCGCTCTTCGTAAATGAAATGAGTTCTTATCATCAGAGAGAGTCGTAAATAAGAAGTCTAAGCAGTGCGTCGCTGCATTCTGAATGATGTTGTGTTGTTGTTTCTCGTTCTTTTCAGCTTCTTTAGAATTTGCCGCTTCGACTTGCTTCCGCAAGTGTACCAGGAAAGCGGTCGTGGCATCATCTGCGTTCTCCTTCAGAGTTTGCAATCGTTCTTCATCCTCACTCGACGATGATTTAGACAGAAACTTTCGCCTCGTTTTAATTGCCATAATTAGGAGAGTTGCTAGTTCTTGGCTGATGCCTGGGACGGGCGACGTGATTATAGTAGGTATTGATGCCTCGGTGTCGGCCATGATGTGGGCCTTTGAGTATCATGGTATCATATGATCATCTCTAGGTAGTACAAGGTACAAGGTACAAGACAGGGCTTGCTAATCGTCTAGACAGTCGCAGTCGACAGGCGGGTAGTCGCCTCTTTTCTCGCCTGCGACTACAGGCGTGGACAGGCAGGCGTCATGTTGGGGAGACGACTGCCAGTCGACAGGCATGCAGGCGGAAGATTTTTTGACGATTAGCAACTAGCAACCCTGGAGAAAACAAAAAGGGCGGAGGCGTGCGTTCAAGGGCGGGAAAGATAAAGAAATGTAGAGGGTGAATAAGCTTTTCCAACTTTTCGATTATGTAGGAATTTACACTGGCTCGCCCCTAAAAAAATGTTCCTCACCAACTAAAAGTCTCGACGCAATTTTACTAATTGACAGTACCAATCATGTCTGTCCACTCTGTCGAAAGAATCGAACACAACCTAAACTAACATCCTCACCCACCAGACAGCCAATCATTTCATGAGACTTCTCACGCACAACGTACTTAGAAACAACACCGCCGCCGCCAGCGGTACCCCACCTCTGAAAATAAACGCTGTCGAAGTCCGCGTTGATGAACCCAACACAGACCCATCAACGCACGAACATGAAGTGACGTTTGTGAAATCACTCTTGCCATCGTTAGACTGGGAAACATTAATAATGGGAGCAAAGGCATTGGGACTCGATTCGCTACCGCCAAGTGTTACGCCAGAACTTGCTCAGGATGAAGGATTTTTAAGAGCTTTGTATCATGTGCTGATGGATGTGCACTTGGTCAATGGTATGTTAACTTGTCAGGAGACTGGGAGAGAGTTTCCTGTCACTAATGGGATAGTGAATATGATGTTGGAAGAGAGTGAGTGTCGGTGATGGGCGGATTTTGAATTGTGTTTCGGTGAACTTTAGAGTTCAAAGATAGATATGTATTATCTGACAGATTTCCTTACATGAATCGTCACCACTATTGACTGCAATACTAATATTATGAGATAAAAAATTATGCTTATTTGAAAATAAAATTTGAAAACTAATGCTCTATAAACATATATTAGTCCACAATTCTCTGCAGTTGAACCATAAGTATGAAAATGATTGAAGTATGCATCAATAATGTAGAAATGTTGGTTTATCTGATTTCTCTAGTTTATCTACTCGAGTTTAATCTTAGTTATTGATTATACTGAAAATACTTGCAGTGCACCCGAAGACTCACAACAGAGAGACCTATTTCCAGATAATATTAAGTATAAGAACATGAACAAATAATACTTATAATCTTCTGTAATTGACGAGTAACTTCACTGACCATTCATTTTATGTTTCCCCATCTCAGCACAAGCTGCAAATACTTAAGTTGGTTGCTTGCAGCAAACAATACTATCAACTCTCAATTGCAAGATCTTTTTAATACCTGTTTTGTTGTTGTTTTGAAAGGTCAGAACTCTTATCAATGATGTTCCTCAAGTAAGCTCTGAGCCTTCATCATAAATCCTAACGCCAAACTACTAGCCACACCTGTAGTAATCAAATCTGTATCCTCATAAGCTTCCACCAGCAATTCCATAATAGCCACCCACATCATTGCCCCGCCAGCGAATCCCAACCCTACAGGTAATACGGGCAGAAATGTATGCACAAACATAAAACTCGGAACGGCCATCAATGGCTGAGGTAACGATGTGACAACGCACCATAAAGCGGCAGTTGCTTTTGAAATCTTTCGTGGCAGCAAAACGATTGCCACAGCTAATCCCTCTGGAATATTATGAACCGCAAGACTAGCCGATATAAACACACCAAGTTGTTGTCCGTGTTCTCCTCCAAAACTAACCCCGATACCCACCCCCTCCGAAAAAGAATGAAGGGTCATGACAAACACAATTAGTAGAATCTTTTTCGTGTCGGCTCCACTAAGGGCACCCACTTTGACATCTTCGTTCCTCTCGAGAAAGTTTTTGGTGCCCAGAATGAATAATAGCCCCAGTCCACAACCTAATATAGTCCGAGAAGCACTGCTCCATTCAGAGTTATCAGCGCCATCGCTAAAGCCACATCCTTCCACAAAAAGTGAATAGGAGGCTGCCATCATCATCCCCGCCGCAATAGCATTTGAAACTCCGATGTAATACTCTTTCATCTCGCTAACTAAGCAAAGCGGCAATACACCAAGTCCAGTGGAAACTGCCGAAATCCATCCATAATAGAAGACAGTGTGAGGAGTGGGAGTCTGCAATCCTGATCCAGGATGGGTAAATATTGTTATTAGTAGAAATATCAGGAGGACGACGTAGGATCGAAATTGGGATGTGGATGACTCCGGTGTTTCCTCGGCATCTTTGTTGAGTGATTCTTGCAGGACGTGTGCGGGATGGCCGTGGTGGGCGTGATCTGCGAGATCATGCGCTTTGCCGTTGGTCTCTGAGGAGGGTTTTGTGATATCGCCTTCGGGGTTTTGTTTGGACTTGCGTGAGGGTGTTTTTAACAAGACTTCGGGGTTTGGGAGTGCTTTAAGAGGTGATTTCTCGTCTTCTGGAGCGGAGGCTCGTTGACGTCGTGTTGCTACCATAATTGAGGTGTTTGTGCTCGCAAACAGGAGAGGATGGAGAGATTCAGACTTCGTTATCGTCGTTGTCAAGCCATGATTGTTGTGTGATGAGGTGTGATGAAGTCGGAAAAGCGAGAAATGAAAGGAGACGATGGTCGATGGTGACGTTGAGATGTTGTGCGGAAAAGCTCTAAGAAAACGCGAGAATCATCTCCACGTGGAAGCATGGTGTTCTCGTTCTCAGTGCCCCCCCGCCCGCCGAGTGCCCATCCCCGCCCACCGGCCACCGGAGACAACCAACAAACCAACAACCGACCAAAACCGACCAACATCAAAATACAAACTATCGAACCATGATTATTCCAGTAAGATGCTTCACCTGTGGAAAAGTCATTGGGAATAAATGGGAAACGTACTTATATTTGCTTCAGGCTGATTATTCGGAGGGGTGAGACTTTCCGCGGCTGTAATTATATTATGTTCATCTGCTGTGATGTTTATCGTTGGTAGAGTGTTGTCTGTATTTCTGTTAGTTGTCAATCCGTCAGGAATATCTTTAAATTGGCAATCAAATACTTTTCTTCCCAATTTCATTTGATGGACTTATTATTTTTCTGTACTTTGCTAAACAGTGATGCACTCGATGAACTCGGCCTCCGAAGATACTGTTGTAGAAGGATGATGTTGACACATGTCGATCTGATCGAAAAGCTTTTGAATTACAATACGGAAAGTACGGAAGGGATGGTGATGGAGTAATTTCATATGAACATGTTATTTGTAGCTTGTAGATTCGAGTTCACTAGTAGATGGTTTCAATTATTTCCAGTGTTGTTACATAAAGATCGACGACATAACCATTCTAGCGAAGTTAGGCTGGGGATCTTGTCTCACTCTGCACTTTACAAACCATACTCAATATTCATACTTCTTACTAAAACCAAGATATGTTTTCAGTATTGAAATGGAGGTCTTGGGTCTCTTACCAGAACAAAAAACACACGGGGGTCTTGGGTCATAATATTTTTGACTATCAATCGTCACATTCATTGATCCCATGTTAGATGAATTCCCCAAAGAGCAAGAGACAACAGGCAAAGGGCCACGTCCTCGTCCATCGCAAGCCTTGCATCACCGACATGCAGCCAATAAGCTACTTCTTTCGTTAGACAAGTCGGAATTGGTAAAGAATATCGCACACAGAGGAAATCATCTACAAGAACTCAAGTTATGCGCTCGTGATTTAAACAATACCGTACGAGATCATTATGCAGATTTCATTCACAATGTTGGTAGAAACATCTACCCTCTCATCATTGCCACTGAAGAATCGTGTGGAGAGTCCGGTACAACTCTTACTTTGTATGAAGCCAATGGAAACATTACCACGGTCAGTCCTACGTTTTGTACTAGCTATCAACTTTACAAGACTTGTGCCCATATGTTCATGGGTTTGAGTGTTGAACTTGGCCCATATCTCACCAACGCTCAATGGCACAAAAATGGTAGAGAGGAGGATTCATGTAAAAGAATCTCATCAGAGACACGTGATATGCCATGGAAGAAAGGTCTATCTGAGATATTACAGCACATTCGATTATACAGACAAGCTCTTGTGAATGCAGAAACGATTGAGAACGAAGGGAAGAGGACAAACAATCCAGAAACTTTATCTGGTCTCCCACAAGAAGAAATGACTCAAATAATGATGGCTATGATGTGCTCGGTGATTAATTATTGTGAGACTTGTTTGGAAACTGGGCTGCTTGATCTTTCAGCTTGGGAACAACTTAATAATGACAATTTCCCTCGTATCAAGGCTTGTATGAAGGCTGCTACAAAATGTCAAGCGGATAGTTGCGTGAAGCAAATAGTTCATTGGAAAAACATGCTTGGTGAAGAAGCTTGGCGTGACTTGTACGTTGTCATACCAACTGTATGGGCAGTACGAAAGGAGAATCCACGCAAAGAGATGTTCAGACAACTAATGGATCCAGAGCGAGTTCACAGCCATATCATTACTTCGGAGTATCCTCGAGATCACAGCGAGGCAAGAACACTCCTTGGACGTGTTGTAGGAGATAGAGCTATTGGAAGGCTTGTATTTGGATTGGATTCTGTGGTGAGTGATGAATACAGAGCCTCAGTTGTTAGTGTTGTCTTTACCTTATACGCTACATTTAACTCATATTTTTTTCATCTGCACATTTAAATCAGGAGAGCCAAATAAAGGTCATGGGCCTTAGTAGTAAGGTTGACGTTGTCCAAGATGATGCTATCCCTGCAATCTGGTCTGCTTGTGAGAAACAAGGTTGCCCGGTGCGCTGTCCATTGAAAAAGATTGGTTAAGGTTGGGTTAAGCATCTATTCTCGAGCAACATAATTATACTGGCGATATATTTTTGTGGTTTGGTGGCGATATATTATTTGTGATTTGATTCCTTCGAACGTCCTTTGAGCATTGGTATTCAAACGTAGTATACTTCTTGCTCATCTCATTGAGCATTCTGTGTTATAAATGAAAAAAAACTAGCTTTACTTAGCTTACACATTGGTGACCAATTGTATCTTCACTTTGCACATATCCCAGCTCTTCACGACTCCCCCTTTAAAGCACTCACAAAATCCTCAGCTTCCTGTCTGGTGATAGCCTTAAGCGACACTTTTCTATTTACAGTCTTTGTAAACATCTTTGAAGCCCCGCTTGTCAAGACTGTCTCGGAAATCTCAAAGATTGGTACTTTCTCGTCTTTGAATGTCACCATACTATTAGGCAATGCGATGGACTCGGATGGAATAAGGTGATCAAACCAGTGTTTGGTGGATGGATATTTTACCCCACCTGCACGCATGATTTCGAGTGTTGGCACTAAGACAGGTGGAATAAGATTTTGAAACGCTACCTCAGGAGCTGAGCCTTGTTGCATTTTGCTACTTGCTGGAAGCTCAAACAGTTGTAGGAAGTTGTCAGCTGTGACGACAGCCAATGTCACTCTCCACGCACCCATAATCCCACTTCGCTTTTCAATAACTTTTGCTTTGATCATAAGATCACTAACCAAGGGAGAAGACAATTCGAAGTTTCCTTCCTTTTCGTCCACTCCAGATAATCCGTTGGCTTTTGGCTTTGCCTCGTTTGCCTTCTTATGCTCTGTCTCTTCTTTAAGTATGGACTGTGCTCTAGATCGAATAGACGATTGAACATCCTCTTCGACTACTTTTTTCTCCATTGGCCACTCAATCAACTCCTTTAAGACTGGTTGTATTGTCGAAGGCAGTCCCAGCCACAATCTATCTTGTCTTTGTGTGGCCTTAATTAGAAGTTCCTTAATTCGATTGCGCCTGTCACATTCGGCATTTTTTAGATTTGAAAATAACTTCGACAATTCAGCCGAGCACTTTTCCCACGTGGAAGATAGCAAAGCCACACTCATTCTATACTTCATTTCGTCGACCCACACATCCGAACACTCAATTGCAGAATTGGGATCCGGGGTAGTGTCGGTCTGGGCTCCTTTTCTGCGTGCTTCTATCACTTCTGAAGACGATCCACAGTACTCCATTGATTTGTTGTAGTAGGCGTCTTTTGAAGCAGCATATTATAAGTTGTTATAATGACTTTGACTTGCTTGAGTGTAAATGAAAGAAGTGACTTACCCCACGCTGTGCAGACTTCTTGTTCAGCAGTCTCTAGTTCACTCATAATAGCATCTCCTAACTTTTCCATGATTGCAAGTTCTTTTTTCATATTGTTATGAAGTCTATTTCAGCATTGACGCATCAACAAGTGGAAAGGCGAAAGGCATGATATATTTGGTCTCTCAAAGAACGAGAATAATTCTCAATCGAAGACTTACCCATCTAACTCTGGCAGCACCTCCTTTTTCAAAAAATCCACCATCTCTTCATATTGACTTCCAACCAACCCTGCTGATTCGGCGAGTCGCTGCACCTACATAACAGATGATGCAAGAAGAAAGAAGTGAAACGGGATCGACAAGTATTATCGTGTATTGTTTTGATAAGTAAACAATTATAGGTTGCAGCACAACATCAACTTACCATTCCTGCACCCTTTTCATTATTCCCCCATCCCCCACTCCCCTCACTCTCCTCCAGCATCTTCTTCTTCCTCTTCTCATCCGTCACCACAACCCCATTCTTCTCAACGCAAAATTCGGACAAACTTTTCATACCCCTCCCATACTGCTCGGTGACATGACACCACCCCTTGAGCAACAAGTCCGCCTTGGAAGTTTCGACGAGACTATCATGCAGTAGAGAACGGAAAGCGCGCCAATAGAGAGAGGAGGAAGACAGTTTGGATTCGTAGGCCGTTCTTCGTTTTAGTTCATAGGCTCGAAGTTTTGTGTGGAGGGTCGATCGCATGTTGTTGTTTGTCGACAATGACGATGATGGAACATCATCGGGTGGAGGTGGTGGTGGAGCTTCTGTGGGAGGAGGAGGGGGTGGTGGTGGTTTGCTTCCGGCTGAGGCTGCGGCTGTTGCTGGTGCTTCGTCTTCGGAAGCCATGGTCGATTTATGATTTATCGTCTGAGTCTGCGAGTCTGAGGGGGGCGACGGGCTGCGCCGGGCGCCGGGCGCCCGGGAAGTCATCTCTTGCACTGGCATATTGTTAATCAAAATATGATAGTGTGGATGTTGTATCGTACGCTACTACAGAGGTATGATGTGTCTATTCTGATTGGAATGCCGAGTTTCAATCCAGATCCAGCTTATTATGGACATTTTTTTTGCTCGCGATGGAAGAGATCGTGTAGCATTAGGAGATTGCGATAAATTGAGTATTGATGAGAGGACGATTTCATTTTATGTGAGTAAGAAGAGTTTGGAAGTTAAATGCAAGATATGTTCCATTAGTAGGTGGGATATGTCTTGGCAACGTGGCAATTCAAAAAATTAAGAGGTATGACTCATGGTAGGGGGTGCCGTGCAAAATCTCTATTATACTTATACAATGGGGAGATGTTGAATCCTGACTGGTATCAATATCAAGAACTCCATAACAATTGCTTAGTAAATTCACTGCAACCTGTCAATTGATTCATTTCAGCTCTCTCCCTCTCCCACTCCCTCTCCATCTCCCCCTCTTTTAGGCTGTGACTTTGTAAATAGGGATCGGATAGGGATAGAATTTATAAGCGATTAAAATGCTCGCTGTTCCTTTTGGGACTTTGTAAAATGAAATAGCAAGCAGCCGGACAACCTAAGATAGTTACATAGGAATTGGTACAAAAAAGAGTCCCTTAAATTACCGTTGGTGCTAGAGCGGGACAGCAAAATTCGAATGATTGCGAAGGGTATCCTTCAGAAAAAATAATTTTTTAGCATCTGTTTGTAGGTATCCTTCATAAATTATTTCATTTCATTCGCGCAATTTATGCGCGTATCTCCCCCCAACTCTGTTCGGCCATCCTGTTGGGGTGGCTGAACAGAGCGCTCTGTTCGGCCTTGATTTTTGGCCGAACAGNTTGGGGTGGCTGAACAGAGCGCTCTGTTCGGCCTTGATTTTTGGCCGAACAGGAATCTGAACAGGATTCGGCGAAGATCTAGCCCGATCGCTTCTGTACAATGTCCGGACAGGACGCCCGGACAGGATATTCCGGAGGAAAAAGGGAAGAAAAAACCACGTAATCCTGTCCGGTAGCTATCCAGAGATACAAAATCACAGCCTTAGAACCCTACATGTTATTGGATGAAGAATACACAAATTATTTGTTGGTTTGACTTGTATTCATGGAGCTATGCATCACATTAGGGATGCGAGCCGCTAGATAGAGGTACTAACAATTTTTGTCCCACCACCCCGCCAAGCGAATCTTGTCAGCATCTCAAAATTTGCCCAAATCCTCACTTAATTGGCCAACTTTGGCTGTCCATGTCAATGTCTTCTCGACCGATATTGGCCAACCCACGGCGTATGTAATTCATTTGAAGACCTACAGAGATGTATAAGAGCTGCGGCTACTTCATATCTTGCCATACGAAAGAGTTTGATTTCACCATGTTTGCCACTACTTGGATGTTGCCATAGTGGTGCTAGTTAAAAAGCTAACTCTTTCAGATGGCAAGATATGAAGTAGCGGCCATTTACTATTCGTCTCTGTAGGTCTTCTTGTAATGAATTACATGCGCCGTGGGTTGGCCAATATCGGCCAACGGCCGAGAACCAGTGTTACAGAAAAATAAAACTTGTTCTCAGAATTATTCTATTTTTGGGGTCTGACCGAGTGTGTTTTTGTTTTTTAGTTCTGTTATTAATTAAAAATTTAGTGTTTTTGATTTTTAAGTTCTGTTTTTTTTATGATCGATACACTGCTTAGCATAGGAGCAGTCTCATGCAGTCTCATGCTCACACATCACACACCTCACAGCTCTCACAACCTCCACCCAAACATATGAACCACCATCAACATCAATTGACCCCAACCCAACGCCAGGGTGGCAATCACCGCAAGCCCAACAACAGCCAGCAATCAAGTTGCAGGTCATATTTGTTGATGTTGCTGCCACCACATTGATTGTCAAATATCATCTGAGAAGCCAAAAAAACCGCCATATCTGGACGTCGCGCGCCGTCAATGTAGCGTTTTATACTATATAACATAGACGACCAACCGTTTTTGCGACATCCAACATCGCATCATCGACATCCAAACATCCATCATCGACGTCCAACATCTAAAATAACACACATTCGGACGTCTAATTTCATACCATCCAAACATGTCAAATAAGTACCAGTCAAATGTGCTTGTATACTACAGCTAATACTACAACATAATAATTCTAACCGTCCACAGCTATTACATTTGATCACTGTTTATTCATCTAGATTTACATTACGCAGTAACATTGTTTAAGCACATGGTAAATCCATGTCGCATATCCTGCATGTCTCTTGTTCAACATTAATCGCTTTTCTTTAATCACTACTAATTGAGGCTTCCACTAAACAACCATCCGATGGTATCTCTTCATCAACTCATGTTGTCAAACTCATAATGCCTCAATGTTTGGTGTGTCAGCAGTGATGGCAGAGGCAATAAGAGATGGCTCTCCACCCCCCTCCCCTCCCATCTTGATAGATCACAATGCCTCAATATTTGGTGAGTCGGCTGGGATGGCATGGCAGAGGGCACTACAAGACACTCCTGTATTTGAAGAGTTGTCTGTGAGAAATTTTACATAAAATGTGAAATAATACGACGGATAACACTCACAGTTCATGCAGCCATTAGGGCATCTCAACATCAACATGGCATGAGAAGATCCCGATGCCACAATGTTTGATGTGTCTGCAGTGATGGCAAAGGACACTACAAAAGATCGCTCTCCACTCCCATGCTTGATCACTGCTGTGTGGCAGATAACACTCACCATTCATGTTGGGGATGATTCTGCACAGCATAAGAATTGTAATGGCATGTGAAGTTGTGAGGTTCGGTTCAACATCAATAATAGTAATATCTCATTTTAATAAACTCATGTAGCTGCAACGCCTTAATCTTACTGTTTTGAGTGTTAAAGAGGGTGCCGGCTAGGCCAGTACTTATTGGGCGGAGGGCGGACTGCGCCCCAAAATGGCGACTTCGAACCCCCAATTTTC
>JALLPH010000870.1:0-19524 GCA_036939855.1 Cyclotella choctawhatcheeana
GAACATGAGAGGAGTCCAAAAACGAGCTAAAAAGGAGAAAAGAACATCTAATGTGCCAGCTTATAATTTATAGGCTCACCTCCGACGAAACGGTCAGGTTATGTATATGCCGCTCAGTCTGGTTCCTCCTCTGGTTCGTCTTCTGCCATATTTCCATTTCTCAATCGGTGCGCTTCCTGGGCTGCCTTTAATGCAAGCAGCCAGATAGCTTGATCCTCCCCTGACGAATCGTCCAAAGTGTCTAAATTTATATCCAAGAGGTACTCATCTTCCTTTTCTAATCCTTCTTCATGTTTTTCAACCTTTATTTGTCTTTTGTCAAATTGCTGTAAAAGGGTGTGTATTATTGATTAGTGTAGAGATATGATATGTATGAAGATGTATGTTTGATGATGATACAGTTTGATTTTAATCACAAGATGCTTCAATGTCAAACGGAGATAATGAATTATTACTTTTTCATGATATGTATTCTTAATGATGATTGATTTGTTGCTGAAGATGAAGATTGTAGTAGTAGTAATAGTGGAGATACAAATTAATTCATACAAATCCATTCATAGATGCTAACAAAGAACTGCGATTCTGACCTCGTAGTGTGTTCAGTTCTTCAAGGCACCCTTATGGCTCTAGGAGGGTCCGCAAAGTGTGTCACCCACAAGGCCACAAGCATGTGAAAGTTTCAAGATTTCAAGAATCGTTCCAAACAGGATATTGGATAGTTGGGACCAACAAATGACCCTTGGAACCCTAGTGGGTCATTCTGATCGTAGTTTCTCCGGGAAGAAAAGACCCGAACGAATAACGCCGGGCAAAAAGGGAAAAGCCAGCAGCACCTAAAAAAAAGCAAGCAACCATGGCGGCGATAGTGGCGTGTCGCTCTCCTTGAAATCGAACTAACTAACTAACTAATCTCTTCCTGCAGGGAGCACCCAGAATTAGTAACACACACACTGAATCATCATCATGATAAAGGCATCTCGCACACTCAAAGGGCTAACACTGCTGTCCCTAACAGCCATACTATCCAGCATAATCAACAGCGCCCTCCTTCCCCGCCTCACAACCAAATTCGATGAACAATTCACCACCTACGATAATAATGAACAAATAACCGACTACGATTCCATACTATCCTCCATATCAAGACGACTACAACTCTCCCCCGCCAATAACCGTTTAGCGGCCGTACGATCGCATCACGCCCATATATTAACGGAACGGGGGATCGATCCCCGCTCGGCGCGGTTTAAAGAATTGATGCGGGAGAGAATGAAGCGGGTGAATGTCAAGAGGAGGGAGAGGGGCGGTGAGAGGAAGATATTACGACATTTGGAGATGAGCAGTGAGGGTGTTTGGCGGGGTACTCCGATGGTCGTGTTGGAGAATCACGTGGACATGGTGAGAGAACAGTGTTGAGATATGCTATTATTATTAGAGACATCATATTTCATTGGGATGCTAAATTGTTATACGTCTTGGATTGAAACAACTCCTCTCCTCACTCTCTTTTTTCCAAAGAAGCAAAGAGATCAAAGAAATCTAGACAAGACTCTACTGGAACCATTAGAAATCTGCGGTCGGCCCACCAACGTGGGTGCCCTGCATCAATTCTCGTTGCTGCCTCAATTCACTTGTCCTGCAAGTTCAAGTAGTTTTAGTAGTAGTCCATACGACGGTAGCACAGCTGCAGCAGATAACAGTGGTGTTAGCCCTTACGATGTTCAAATTATTACCAATCCCCAACCTCCAAATGTCAAGATTGAAGACTCCACCACCAATCCAAACATAATCAACAACAAGCCCAACATGCTACTACTATCCGGGACACAAACCTTCGGACGGACCGGGAATAATCTTATTGAATTTTTACATGCCTTACAGGTGGCAAGGGATAAGGACTTGGTGTTGGGTATTATGCACGGTAGTTGGGCTATGCAGGTTTTGATGAGTATGTTTTTGGCCATGGATGGTGATGATTGGGAGAAAAAGTGGGAGAACGCTTTTTGCGGTGAGTTTTTTTGGAATTGTTGTCAATGAGTGACCACAATCTTTTTCGTGATTCCTGGACTGACCATCCCTCTTTGGATTACACTTTGACACAGCCAAAATCATCAAATCAGAAGAAGAACTACAGGATTACAACGTCCTCGAAATGACCACCAAAGAATTGTTCGGTTACACCTCCGATGTACCCTACGACGAATACGTCGCATCCACTCAATACTCGATCCGTGCCCTATTTCAAAACTACAACACTGGTACGAACGGGAGACATGTACGCGGTAATCGACGTGTTCAGGACATGTGTTCCGGTATCAACGCTCTCTTCAACAATAACGGTAGTAGGGGTGCCAATGGAGTACTCTATTCCGTCATACATTCGAGACATTTAGAAGGAGCACCCGGACTACGCCTACTAAACAAGGTATGCCGTCATGCCAAATGCGATACCAAGGCGGCACTCGAAATGAGACCCGATTACATCAAGTCCATATTAGCCCCTTTGGGGATGTTACAACATCCCATTGTCCTAATTACCGACGGACAAGATTTTTCGGTCATTCAACGATTAATGGCCGATGAGGACATTGGCCCAATGCTCCGTGTCGTTCCCGAAGAAGCCTCGTGGATCGGGGGAGATTTGACATTGGGCATCATGTCCAATGTATTCATTGGTAATCCCGCCAGTACGTTTTCGACGTTTATTGCCAAGAGTCGACTGAGTTTGGGATTTGGTCAGAATTATCTGTTTCGACGGAAAACAGCCGAGGGGGTTTGGGTTACGAGTTGTGGTGACGGGTGTGTGTTTGATAAACGTGTAATGGACGTCATGTCGTAAAAAAGCAAGATTGGTCTAAGTTGAGCATTATTATTTTTTTGTACATACTGAAGGACTATGTTGTGCTTAGTTAAATGTTGAAAGCGGGTTTGCATGAATCATAATCCAATGTAGTTTAAAACACTCATTTACGTCTATCAGACTGTAGTAACCATTTATGCTCTGTTATTAGTAGATAGGTGGTGTGACATAGTGCCATATCATGGGAGATTGGGTATTAGCACTGCATGAGGTCATTGGGTACCGGATACAGTTTCAGTTGTTGATGCGGGTTCGCAATATATTTTGTTCTGTAATCTAACAGCACTTGTTGTTCATTGGTGTAATATTGGAAAGACTTTAGCGTCGCATCAGAATCACAGCAGATTATCTAATAGTATTAGAACCAAAGAACACTCGCCATGACTGTCTGCTCCAAACTCCAAACTCTGGGAACCATCTTAACCGTAGGATGGGCTCTAAAGAGTCTCGTCGCCTATCATACTTGGACAATTGACGAAGTGATGGAAGACGTAGCATCATCTCCTTTACCTTTGAATGAAAATGGGCTTGATTACTGGAGGAATAAACTTGCCATATCTGCTTACTATGACATTGGTCCTGTGAAGAAACAGTCCAAGATTCGAATGCATACCGTAGTAACAACCTGTATTGCGATCGGATTGTGCATTCAATTCATGCAGATCGTTCGCACGAAGTACATTGATCTTCATCGTTATGTTGGTAGGGTCACACTAGCTCTGACTCTGATTGTAAGTACTGCGCGCACTGTCAATATCAATGTCACTAATCATTCTCACAACAGCATTTGACTATCACAGGCCTTTCCTCATTTCGTCATGCTCTTTTCCGGTTTTTCCCATCAAACTGCCAAGTACGTTGAGTCTCCCGTCCTATTCATGATTCCCTACTACGGCATCCGAGGTTATCTTCAGATTCAAAACAAGCAGGTAATGGAGCACCGTGCAAGTATGATCATGTTCGCTAGTTGCTTCTATTACTTTGGTACCTCGCGTCTCGTATTGATGGCTATGAATGCTGTCCATTCCGGACCGTGGGCAAAGTATACCGGTCTCGGCGATTGGAGAGAATGGTCTACGGAAGATGTCCATGACTGCTTTGGTATTTCGATTGCCATTGCATTCCCCGTTAACTTTGGCATTGCTGCGTACAATGCATATTTTTCTCCGCAAGCCACGGTGAGACTTGACAAGATGGCTCGAGCTAAAGCAGCTTGATTTGTTAGTGATCGCACATTGATAGTATTGACGACGTTAGGTAAATTGGATTATGTCAAAGAAGAGCTTCATTAGTGTAAGTGTAATGAAACAAATATTTTAGTAATAGGTAGAGTATTAGAAAACTAAATAATTAAATAAGAGATGTGTTGTGTGTTTGCAAAAGCCTCGGCCAACACAATGATAACAATGACATTGATGGTATGATGCCGTCAGTCTACTTTCGGCTTTCGGCTCTCTTGGAGATTAGTTGATGGCAGGTCCAATTCAGTCTACAGTGAATTATGTTTTAGCAACAAGTACCTAGTATTAGAACCATAATTAATTCAAGAGCTGTATTCAAATGGATTCATAACAATATAGAATTGCAAAATCTCGGTCTATAGTGGATTATGTTTTAGCAACAAGTGTAGCATTATAGAACCTTAAATTAAATCAAGAGCTATTCAAAAGGATTCGTAACAATAGCATTGCAAAATCTCTCAATGACAGGGTGTAGATTGCTCTCCTCTCTAAATGTCTCCCTTTACTGAGAAAACTAACAAGTTATTTATACATTGTTTGCAACTATTGAATAAAAAGGCAGACAGTCAAAACACTATCATAACAATGGCAGTGATGGGATGATGCATGATATACCCATTTGGCTCTCTTGGACATAGTGAATTATGCTGTTACAATAATAGGTTGTAAAATAGACTACAAAACGATTCAAAACAACCTTGAAATTAATATCACTTTTACATGTCTGTACATGTTGTGTCAACAAGTATATATAAACACAAAACACAACACATTTTCATATTATTCCATCTTGACAGACTTGACAACAGTCCTCCCCGTCCTCCCATCCAACTGATACGCCGGATTCACCCTATCCTTCTCATCATACTCCCGGAACGTCCCAAACACTCTATCCCAAAGTACGGTATACTGTCCGTAGTTACATTGCGGTATACGATGATGCACATCGTGATGTTTGCTATCGTACAAACACCATCCTCCTTTACTGTTGTTGTTGTTGTTGTTACTACTAGAAAGAATGCTGACATCATGACGTGTATGATTCAACCCCGCCAATAAACCACCGACACCAATAAACAATCCCGCGGCAATATACGATACTTCCATACCATGATATCCCAATAACGGTATACCCTTCGTTACGAGTTTTAATGCCAATATATGATTGAATTCGCCTAAAAAGAATTCGAGTGGGTGGACGTTTACGGCATCGACATTGGCGCGGGATGGTGCCTTTTGATGATGATGATGTTTGTGTATGTGTGCGTATATGGATTTGAGGTGGAGGAACCAATGGAGGAGGGTGTAGAAAAAGTCGTAGGTTACGAATAATACCGGGAGGGGTAGGAGCGTGTTTGCCTATGAACAATAGATGAATATAGAAAGTTATCAGCAAACACAAATAAGAAGAAATCAGAAAATAATTTGACAATAATATCTAGTTTCGATCTTACCAACGATAACTTGTCGGTACTCCAAACCCCGCCCCCACCACAACACCCACACTCCAATTTCCGCACACTCCACAAATAACCAAAATACAGATAAACAAATATTCCCGTCAACGCCTTATTAAAACCAATATATGCATAATCTTTCAATGAAAATTGATCCAAATGTTTACCCCGAACGGGTATCGATGATACGAACGGTCGTGGTAGGTGATACGCCGCCTTATTAACCAACTCTAACGAAAGTATTACTAGGATTGTTAGTGTTGTTAGGTCGCGGAGGGAAGTGGTGGTGGTGGCATTGGTAAAGAGCGTGGTGAGGAGTTGGGAAGTGGTGGTGTCTTTGGTGGCGGTGGGGATTGTTGAGGCTAGACGCTGTGTTAGACTTGTTAGATAGTTCATATCGTTGTTGTTTCTTGTTTGGAGTTGTAGAATGAACGCAATGAAGGAGAGAAGACAAAGAAAGAGGGTATATCAGTGTAATAGACGTTTCAAACGGATCTCATGGTGTTGGTTGTTTGTTTGGCCGCCGCCCGCCGCGCCGACTCTGAGATGATTTGCTGTGAATTTTCACAATAGATGATTCGCCTACTAAAAATGTGATGAAATAAGAGTACTATGAATGTTCATGCCCCCAAAAATGGAATGTCCGGAAAAATCCCACATGTAATGGATCCCATCTGTAAAAATCTCCAGAGTGACTCATTCATCGCGATCGTTCATCGCCCATATCATAGATAGTATCTACGACAACGACGAAGGGCACAAAAACAGAGAGAGCAAATAACCATGAAGTTCCTAATCAACGGACTAACTGCCGTCCTGATTCTACCATCCACAGCGGCCTTTCAACCCGCCATCACTCACATCACACCAAAAACAACAACACCAAAAACATCAGCAGCACGACGTCCTAACAATCTCACAATACACCGCAATGTACCCCTCCCCTCCATCGAAGGCGGGTCCACGCCAGAAGAAGTCAAGGCCGCCGCCGATAAAATGGCACCTCCGGCCAGTTTTTACGAATTGCAAATTGCCTCCGTGAGAGCTGCGGAGGATGCCATTCGAGACGGTTATCGATTGTTGGAGATTGAGGTCAGTTTCTATGTTCTCCTGTTTGTGTTTTTTTTGGGAGTGCAGACATGTTATGTGTGGTTTTGTTGCATGCACTGTTCTGAAATTTTGACTTGTTGTTGTGTGTTTATTTCATTGTTGAAAAAGAATATTAACTAACACTACTCAAAAACACAAAATCTCTCTTTCCAAATGAAATCAAACAAACAAAAAAACCAAACAAAACAAAAATAACAGTTCCCGCCGCTCCCAGCCAACGTACTAGAAATGGATGATGTCTCCGCCTACGACGTAGCCAAAGCCAACGTCAATCTAGCATTAGACTTTGCCAAATCCTTCGCCACCACCGGTTCCACCGGTAAAGTCGCCGTTCTCCTCCCCGACGAAGACGAATGCAACATTATGCTCGACGATTTAAAAATTAATGATACTCCCTATCCCAATGTCGTACTATCGAGTTTACGTCGAAGTCAAGAGGGTGATACGAGAATGTTTAAACCGGAAAATTTATTAATTGGGTTAATGGGACGGGGGAGCGGCGGGACGGTAAAGCCCATGGAGAATACGAAAATGTATGTGATTGTCGTGGCGAGTGCGCAAGAATTACCGGATGTGGAAGAATTGTACGAACAGATTAAAGTGAATGATGAACACGAACAACAAGAAGAACAACCGGTGATTGTCATGTATAATTTGAAATTGGATACTTTGAGGGGTGATTTGGGTGCTCCTGCGTTTCCCGGTAAAGATTTTCAGGATCGATTCTTGTCGAGGGTTAAGCCCGTCTACTTTTTGAGAACGAGGCAGTACAGGTTAGTAGTTATTAGTTTTCAGTTTATACTTTTTTATTCAAAAGAATTGTCAGGATGTATTGTACTAGATTGTACCAACTGAATATATTATATTTGTGCCAAATAAAAGCCGATCCACCAATAAACCACCCTTCATCCTAAATTTTCAGGGATGTCTCTTCCGTTCCTATCCCGGACACTTTCAAACATTACTCGACACCGGCACGGGCCGATACCGTAAAGTGTGCGGTAACGACATACGTCCCCCGTTGGGTGAATTTAAAGAACAATTACTCGATGCATTGCGAGAGGAGGGTGCCGTACCCAGTAAGGATGAGGAAGGGAAGTTGTTTGGATTTTTAAGGACGGGGTATAAGACTACTACGTGGTGGGAAGAGGAGAGGGCGGATGCCGGTATGGAATGGATGACATAGATGATGTATTGCTTATCTGTTGTACTGAATAAAATTAAAGACTGCTACAAGAAGTATAAGCCCGTGGTCTTCAAATGTTACTATAGTCTCTATACAACATTATCTAGATGCAATTGATAACATCATCTATGGTATCATGTAACATCTGTAATTGATAACATCATCTATGGTATCATGTAACATCATGTTTTGGTTGTTGTTGGCAATTAACTTTGATCAAATTGTTACTGTCAGAGAAACGTTAATGAGTCAACACAACACCTGATAGCCTTTACAAAGTAACACGGTCTTCAAATCTTAATAGTGTATATACAACATGATCTACATATTTCAAACAGCAGTCTCTCTAAATTGGAACTATTCTCTTTCGTATCTCCCCCCGTCACTCAAGTCTCCCCCTCCTGCTCCCTCTCACAACTCTCAAACGCCATAACACTAATCCCATGACTTAACGCCAAACAGCTATTGGCATACGTCTCCCCGTCGCATCCACACACGGGTCTAAAAATTCTCGTACATCTAAAATTCAAAGGTGTGCACACTCCCGAAAGCGATAGCAGGTCTTGAGTTTTGGAAGAACATGCCTCGTCTTCGAATTTGCAAAAGTGTCCATGGGGACAATTGGAGGTGGATGCGCAGGATTGTTCGGCTTGGGTTGATGAGGTGCGTAGATTGTGACGAGAGGATGTCGCGGCGGTTGTTGTTGAGAGTAGAATCATGACTTGTAGGAGTGCAAAAAATTGAATAGACTTGAAAGACCACATGATTTCTCTGTTTTATTACAAAGCAACTTTGATGCAATTAAAATGGAGCTGTTGATTATATATTGATGAAGTGAAAGTGCCTCGGGTGGTTTTGTGCTCTCTAGAAACTATCAAGACCACGTCAAGAAGTGCAATCGAAGGCGCTTCGAGTTTTTGGTTTTTGCACGACACAAGATTACGGCTCTACGTTTTCATAGGTATTAAATTGAGAATTGAATGGTGTTACCTTTCTATCCAGAGCAGTAAAAGTCCAAATGCACATGCATTTCATTGTTGATCTTGCTATCCTGATCGTATCAAGTAGACATCAATCAAATCAAGAGCTCAAAAAGTCAGAAGACTGAATGAAGACAATGATGTGGGATCAATGTTCATGCATCGCGGATGGGAATTCCGCACACAATAATTTCGCATTGAAATACACAACAACTCTCATTCTAATTTCGCATTGAAATACACAACAACTCTCATTCTTTATTGCTTAGAACCTCGAACTGAAAGAACCTTATAATCACACTTATTCAAAGGAGACAAAACGGCGAACAATGACACTGGTACAAGTACTCATCATTTCGAATCTCGTCTTATCAGTATTTGGACAAATTGACAACAATCGAATCATTGGCGGACAAGAGGCAGCTCCCGGTAGATTCCCCTACGCAGTCTCGATAGCAGATAACATTGGTAGCTTCTGTGGAGGGAGTCTCATCAGTTCCGATGTTGTACTGACTGCCGCTCATTGTCAGGGTGGATCCAGCTACAATAAAGTTATTGTAGGTCGACATGATTTGTCTGGATCGTCTGGCGAGGAGATACCGGTAAGTGTGTAGAGAGTGTGTAGAGAAACAAAAAGTCTTTTGTGTATTTAACGTATCGTCTCTGATTTAAGTCACAATATTCACTCATGGCACATGTCTTTATTTCGATATTCACAACATAGTACGACTATGAATTACCTCATCCTTCTTATGACCCAAGCACCACTGACAATGACTTTATGTTAGTATTCCTCTCGAGACCAGTCTCACGAGAGAACCTAAACCTAGTGACATTGAATTCTAAAGATGATTTGTTGGCACCGGGAGACTCGATTTTCGTCGCAGGATGGGGCGATGTCGCGCCTGAAGGTGCGTGATGTTTTTTTCTATTCAACAGTTAATGATGATGATTATGCAGCTCCATCACACGTTCTTCAAACTTGTCCCAGATCATATTCAAGTAGCATCGGATGTACTAATGAGTGTGGAAGTGAAAGTTATGTCAAATGATGATTGCGAGGCCAGTAGGGGTGTGTATTACCATTATGAGCAGTCATTGGAAGGTCAAATCACTTCAAATATGCTTTGTGCCAAGGATGACGGAGAAGATTCGTGTCAAGGCGACTCAGGTGGCCCAGCTGTGGTTCATAATATTGATCCGAGCAAGGATGTCCAAATTGGTGTAGTCAGTTGGGGTATTGGCTGTGCACATTCATCATTTCCTGGAGTATAGTGAGTATCTATAATAGGCAAGTGCCTCCAGCTTTCATCTGCCATTGTTCTCATGGTCTTGCTTTTTTCTTAGCGCTCGTGTCTCAGCTGCTTACGACTGGATAAGACAAGAAGTATGCGCGAGAAGCTACGATCCTTCACCTTCGTTCCAATGTAACTCAAATGTCTCCTTTCTAGACAACAGTGGAAGTGGATCCGAAGCAGAGAAGTTCGTATCAGCGGCAGAAAAGTTTGCATCAAGCTCGGGAAGTCTCCATCACAAGAGTGCACATAACGGCGTTAGAGGCAGTCCGTGGACTACCGTTATGGAGGAGGACTTTACCTCTGGTAGCATTTTCTTCTCCGATGCTGGCATGAATAGCCATGTATACACATCTGCGAAAGGAAAATCAGGTGTACTTAGACTTAGCAATGACGAGTCAATATCATCTAGAGACATCAATGGATCGTATGCCCGATTTGAAGTGCTTCTTACTTTTCAATTTTTGAACGTGGAACAAAATCATGGTTTATGCCTCGACTACAGTGTTGATCATGGAGCAAGCTGGACCGAGTTCTCATGTCATAGGAGTGATTCCACGTTCGAGAATGAAGTATGGTACGAAGATGTATCATCTGACTTTAACCCATCTGCGGAAACAGAGAGCTTATCCATTCGGTTGCGGTCATCTGAAACCCAAGGTGATATCCTAGTTGACAAGGTTGTTCTCAAAGTATCAAAGTAATAGAGTAAAATAAAGAATTATCTAGCAAATTATATATTAAGTTTTGAAAAGCATTTAAGTTCTTTAATGTAAATAGATGATCGTACAAATGTAAATGAATGACAGTGAATTCTCATGCATATGGCATGTCAATGTTCCTCTTCTTGCATTAAATACGGCCAAGGAATTTTTCATACCCGGGACATGGTTCTACCCTTACGGATCATCCAAAGCCAGATATATCTGCGGCACTGTCTTGTTTTCCGCGATGTGAATAGATGATCGTACAAATGTAAATGAACGACAAGCCAATTCTCATGCATATGGCATATCAATGTTTCTCTTCTTGCATGAAAATACGGCCAAGGAATTTTTCATACCCGGCACTTTAATTTGGTGGCATAGCTCTACCTTCACGGATCTTCCAAAGTCGGGAGGATCTGCAGCACCGTCTTGGATACCAACACATATCTGACCGGCTTCACAGTTTGTCGCGACAAGGTTGGTTCTTTCGACAATAGAGCCAGTGTATTCGGCTTTTCCAGTTTTAGAATTTGGCTGTGATAATGAAAAGTCAACCGAATGTTAGCAAATTTACATTATGACAAAGTTATGAAACCATCCAAACAACATATTTTCTACTTACAGACATACTCTCAAACGAACCAGTAATGATTGCGACTTTAAACAACGAGTCATTGTTAATATCTCCAAGTGAAGGCAGTTCATGGAGAGACGATTTTAACTGCAGTCCAAATGTCACTCCATTCATCATGCAATCAAATGCAATTAACCATTGTCCGTTTTCGGCGTTGCATTCATAACCAGGTGGTTTGATAGTTAACAGTTGTTTCTTGACGTGCTTTGAAAGAATTTTGAGTTTATAAACGCTGTTATTGTTGGGGTCCATCTCATTAATCCCAACAGCTTTCACTATACACAAGGTAACTCGACCGTTTCGATACGGTGCATTTAAGAATGACGTTGACAACTGTGCCCACGGGCCACAAATATAGCAGTTGCTAAGTTGAGATCGTGTCAAAAATATGCTTTATAACAAGATGACACCATATTACTTACCTGTTTCTTCGAAACAATGGGAGGAAAGAGTCTACCGCGTAAGTTTTCTGCATTCTTGATTGTAACCTTCGATGATTCGTTCACTATCCGTCCTCTGGCCGCTTCAAAATCAAATGAAATGCCGTGTGGCACTAGCTGCAATACTCTTTTACACACTTTCTTCGTTGATCCATCATTGTTTGGGTTTTTAACTTCAAATAAGAAGTGTTCACCCAGGTCCATAACCTGAGGATTAGTCAAACTTTTACCCGTACCTTCTATTGTGTCACATGCTGAATTCCACAATTCACTTGTCGTCAGAATCTGTCCACCATAACACAAACTTTGTAGTGCCTTGGCAATGTCCACAACCTCTCCAACGCATTCATATTCACTTTTTCCCGTACTGTGATTCGTTCGAGTTCCCAAGCTACCGCAATGCATCCCAATACACACTCGTAGTCCTCTAAACTTTAATGCAGGCTCATACTTGGCATCATCCTGATTCATAATCCCCTCCGGCCATGACGTCGATTCGTATAATCTGATCTGTACATCTAATGCAAATGCTACTGCATCAATGGTATTTTGAAATACTATTTGGAATATCGATGATTCATCACCGGTTGACGAGATTTCGTACCCGTTGTGATCCTCGAAACAACGACGTAAGATGATATCGTACACATCATGTGCTTCAATCATGTCATCGGGACATGCTTTCCATAATGATTGGGAGCCTTGAATACTAGTGTACACTACGGTAGTAACCTCGTCTCTTTGGGGGATTATTGGCGTTACATCTTTGACATCATCAGAGGTTTTATTGCTACTGCGTGATTTATTACTATTTTTGTCCCTAGACGATGATGTGGATTGATTGGATCTTTCAGACTTATTCGATGATACCGTTGATGGATGTGACAAATTGGTACGTGAAGTGGACATGGTTGACATGGTGGATACTGTGGAATCATCGTTATTCTTGTCTACATACATTCCGACATATACTTCCCCCGGGTTATTGTATTCATTATCATCATTCCTACCGGCAGCAGCATTCATATTATTTGAATTATTATTTCTGTTATATTCTGGATTGGGTTGATAGGCTTCCCCCGAAAACCAGGAGGGATTACCATGCAAGTCATTGGATAATGTAGTGAATTTACTGCTAGTAGACTTGAAGGATCTATTGGGGGGTGGTGGAGGTTGTGTAGCCATGACACTGAACATCACGTCATCACTATTGTTCTGTGCATTATTTGTGCTACGTCTAGGTGAGCCTCGAGATCTTTCTGTATTGCTTCGTCGATGATTTGTATTTTGATTCCTAACATTAACTGGTCTATCGTAAGAATCACTTCTCCCACTGTTGCTGTATTGCTGCTTTGAATATTTCTCGGATGCAACTGCTTGTTGATCTTGTTGCTGCTGCTCCTGCTGACGTTGCAATTGCTGTTTCATGAGATTATACCTCGCTCTTTCTAAATGCTGCCGTTTCAACTCATCCACATCCAAATTACTGCCGCCACTACTAGCATTATTCCTGCCATAATTATTGTTGTCAACATTCAAAGCAGGGCAGGCAGTTTGAGATCGCGATAGATGATGATGAAACTGCCTCGCCGCTTGTGCCATTTGCGAAGCGTCGGCACTTTTCGATAGAGCCGTTGCATTGTTTCTACGTAGTTTATTCCACAGGCCCTTTTTGGTACTTCGGTTATTATTGGCCTGCTGTGCGGTGGCATTGTGTGTCACGCTACTCATGTTATTGCTTTGTTTATGACTCATGATACTTATATGGTCGAATTTCAATTATTGTAGATCTTCTTATAATGTTAAATGTTATTATTGAAACCTCTGATCTGTCCTCACTGTCGACAAATAGACAATTGTTGGGAGACAACGCGTCGAGGCTTGTGTCAACAATAATACAACGCAGTCTTGATTGGGACGACGGACGAAATCGGCCATTGAGGGGGTTACAAATCGGATCGTTGGGTTGTCGATTCGATTGTATTGTCGAGAGAGGCCGAGAGGCGAGAGGCTCATCGTTTTCAAGATTAAGCGTACTTACCTGTACCTACCATACGGTACCTACTGATAGCCGTAGAGATAGCTTTTTAGATACTTCTTGGATACTTCTTGGATACCCATCTGCAAGTCCCCTTCTGGGGTATGGTAACTATTTTTACAATCCTTGGAACTGTAACTAATAGGGGATCAAAAGGGTCGATGTTGCATCAAATCTATGTTAACTACACTAGAAGGGGGAACTGAATGCCAAAGTGAGGGAGTACCTTGGTTAGGAGGGACAGTTTGAGGAACCTTTTACCCCTCGTATGGTTGATGTACAGCGAGTGGGGCCAGAGAAAAAAACTTCATGGGAAACCCCAATGCGTTAGCGTAGTCACTATTTCTCCCTCTATGAACGCGCAGCCAGAAGACGCAGGAGCGAAATTTGGGGTCATTTTGAATCACGTTTTCGTATCAACATCAGCCCCTCAACACAGCATGATGGTAAACTCCACAGAAGGAAGGCTGGGTACTTGATCTCTCAAATGTACCGCAACGTTAGTTTGCCTAAGAGTTCATGCGGCATAATTTCCCAAACGAGCAATAATAACAATGAAATTCAGTAACGCCGCTCTCGCTATCACGCTCAGTTCAGGCTCATATGTTGGCAGTGCCACCGCCTCTCGTCTCAATATTATGAAGCCGAGCCTCCTCACGACCACGGTACTCCTATCCAACGGGGTTCTTAAGGCCTCTGGTCAATCGTACTTTCCGTTCGTTAAACTCGAACCGGACGGGGTATGCAAGGGTTCAGTAAATACAGAATTTTATCCCCAGATCGCCGCCGTGGGATCTGGCTTCTCCGCGAACAACCCTCAACCTTGTATTAATTGGTGCACTCAAGCAAATAAGGACAAGCTTGTTGGCTTACAAATGCATACCTCCGTTGGGAGCTGTGCATGCTTGTTTGATTCTGCTTCTGGTGCTGCTCAAATCCAACTAACTGACTACACCAATCCATCCCCAGTGGGTTCCTACTTAGTTCCCATAGGAAACCTCTGGACCGGGGAAGGAAACATTAACAGTGTCGATCCTTCTCAAAATCAGCATTGCTATCGAAATGAGGCTGAGGGAAAATGTTATATTGAATAGTGCAAAATAACATCAAGTAAAAAATTTCATACATCATTTTTTAGTTTTTGTTATTCTACTAAGAACTACATAGCAAAAAAGGCTTTTATCCTCTTTGGCTAAAAAAAAATGATAAATGTACAAAACATTTCATTTGATGTTGTTGGATATATTTATTGAAAAGTTAATTTTTGGTTGCTTGGCAGGAGACGGATTGCTTCTATCAATATCAACATTATTTGATTTGTTTCATTGAGCTGCATTCACCAGTGCAACCCCTAATCTAATATTGATATCTTGACTACATCCATAATAACTTTCACATTTATTCTTTGATCACAGTATAATATCATGGTTTGTTGTGATTTAAGTGTTTTCTTCTCAACTTTGTCTTGTTGAATGGTCCATTGTGATGCTGATTTTAGTTTTGAATTTTATTCTGAAGAGGTAGGTCTGCTTTGATCACAATGAAAATGGATGGACTTATAGTGGGTTGGATATGGAGCCTGTGGGGCAAGGCCAGCATGATAGACATATAGGCGGGGAAATGGTGGTGATGTCACGTTGACGCCTCGCCTTACTATTGGAGCATTATGTTGTGTTTATACCAAAGGATATGCTAAGTGATTGACTGGAGATTGCCTTGTTGGGTAGGACTCAAAGGCTGATCTTGGATCTTGGTTGCCTTATTCTGGGCAGAAGACAGTACAGGACTTAGCATTGGGGTGTAGGGTACATAGTACATATGTAGTGTACATACGTACTAGTATGGTAGATTGGCTGTCACTGAAAATTTCGCCGTTGGTGGTAGGTTTTGCTTTGGGGGCATATCTAATTCAAACATGTTTCGCACAGATAACTTATTTTTGCGCGAATAGCTTATTTAAATGAGTTATCTGCGCAATATAAGCTATGCGCGCAAAATAAGCTATCTGCGCATTGCGCGAATAGCCTATATTGCGCGGATAGCTTATAATGCGCAAATAGCTTATTTTTAAAGGTAACTTTATACATTATTCATAGTGATTACCTTGAATTGCGCTGATAGCTTATTTTGCGCAGATAGCTTATATTGCACAGATAGCTTATAATATAGGCTATCTGCGCAATATAAGCTATCTGCGCAAAATAAGCTATCATCACGAGACACGGCCAAAACCACCTTAAACCATCACCCCGACCATGGCGGGCAGCCTCCAAATAGCCGTCAAATCCATCCCAAACTCCACCACCACCGTTACGAATGCCTCCGCTACGGGCGGTGGCGTCGGCGGCGTCGATTCAGCCGCCATCATCAGCGCAATCACCGCTGACACTGCCCACGAGTCGACGGACGATGGGACTAGGACGAGGCGACGTATTATCGCCTCCGGATGCAACAACAGGGCCAAGAGAGGCTCCTTAAGACGACCTCACCAAACACACAACAATCAATCGGGATGTGAGCAGGAATAGATAAGATGGGAAACAGTGAAATGAATACAACAATCAGCCAGAATAAAGGGGACGAAACTAGTAAAAAAACAACAATTCTTGTAATTCGTCGCCGCCAGGGATAGAAAGAGGACACGACAACCAACCGAAAAGGCGGAGAAAAAAAACGAATGAATGCGGTTGATAGGGGGAGGAGGGGAATAACAGCAAGAACACAACAATCAACAGAGGTGGAGATTAATGTTATTTTTTTTTGTGCGTTTCATTAGTTCCTAACGTAATATATTTTAAGCAATAAATTTGCACCATTATCACTGTAAATACAAAGTTTATTTTCAATTTAGAATTAGTTAGAATCAAATATTGTGCTTTGAATTATAATACTTTAGCTATTTAATTTAAGATAGCATTAGCTCAGATTATTATTGCCGATATTAAGAGTTTAATTACTACATCATAGATGTAGCTTTGCCTGCCTTTTTACAACTACTTATATATTTTATATTTTAATCAATGAAATCTAATTAGTTGTTTAATTTAAAGTATTCTATTGCTGCAATAGCTTAAAGTTGCNAATCAATGAAATCTAATTAGTTGTTTAATTTAAAGTATTCTATTGCTGCAATAGCATAAAGTTGCTATTGCTTATAAAGCACTTTCCCTCGGCCTCAATCGTCCAAAGTATACTTACTACCACCTCCCCATTGTAAAGACCAACATGCATCCTGATTGAATGCGAATGAATCTAGCACATTGTTTATTTTTACAATACTGATTTTCAAAGAGGAACGGTTATTTTCTGGTATGTAACTTTCTAATTTTACTCTTCCTCCTTTTCTTCCAACCACAACACCTTCTCACCAACTCTCAACTAACATTTGTAGCCATCCTCTCCAACTCCAAGACCATTCTCCATCTGCATTTATAGATTAATCCTTGACTCACACTTATCTCTTCCTTTTTTGCAAAAGATTGTAAGAACATACAGGTGAATACCCCACAATCATATCCATTGTATTGCTTCGGTACGTCCAATTTCATTTTCTCCCACTCTCCAAACTTATCCTTGAATGTTATCCCCCCATTCTTATCCTTGTAATTCCAATTCCACTCGTCGATTAGGAACTCATGGATATTTTCAAGTATTTCAACATGATCTCCTCCCAGACTATCCATACTAATCAACTTTGTATTCTCAATGTCAACAATTACTCCAATCCAATGTAGGTTACCAATGTTTACCGGAATCGCCGCCATCCTCCCATCATCAAACATCCCTTCCAACCGTCGCCATCTCACATAACGGTAAGTTCCAATTTCCATCATTTTTTCATATAGATAGCTTGATGCAAAATAACATTTGTTGTTTTCGATTTCGCTATCTTTTGCCAAAACACAGGTGAGGTATGAATTGATGACCTCATCGTTCAGCCACTTGTTATCAGAGGTAGGAAATAGCCTCCTCAAGCTACCCAAGGTAAGAACATTACCATTCCCAAATGAAAATATTGTTGTGCCGTCGCTACCATTGGTTCTCTCATTTCTCATTATCTTATTCAACTCATCTCTTGAAAATTCCCTGTAGAAAGAGTTTGATGTATCACCGTCACTTCTTCCAACTGAAGTAAGTGTGTTCATTCTAACCATTTCAATATCAATCTCTTTTACATCCACCTGTCCCTCCACTAAAAAATTCTCACTTTCCAAAGATATTTGATGACACTGTTCGATTGGGATTGAATACAGGGACATATTTAATTCACCGTGAGTAGTAAAAGTGTCCATTTTTGAGAAATATATACTATACTTCGGGTCAATTCTCATCAAACATCTCTCTACCCCAAAAATTCTATTACTTGGGTGGTACCAATGACGACGGAATGCTTCGTACATATTCAAACAGATCACTGTCACGGGATTCTTGCTTGCAAACACGTTTCTCTTAGTTTCATCTGACTTCTTTTTATTTTCATCATGAGATAAATGCGCCGAAACCTCATTGATCTGATTAAAAATAGCTCAACGTGAGTTTATAATCTTTTTAATTTCAATGTTCATGAAATACCTTACTTACAATCTTTTCCTCACCGAATATACCAACAAGCATTGTCTGTGGTATCACACAGAAATTTTTGTCACATACATGCAGAATATGGTCTTGCATTTTCAATGGTTGTGTGTTAAACCATTGTGAATAGTATTCAATGGTTTTCATCCACCCAAGATGGTCAAACAAGACAAATCTATCGAAGCTGTTGGGGAAGACATGGAAGGTAGAGATCTGATGAAATGTAGTGGCTTCCTGAAAAGTAATTTCTTCATCAAAGTTTTCATCACAGAGCATCTTTGAGAGTGAGTCAATTGACCTAATGAACTTTTCAATATTATTCCTCTGTACAACAAAGGATCTCTCAAACCTTGGTGTTTTAAATAATGTTCCCTCTCTTGACCATTCCAGCTTGTTGAGTGCCTCGAAACCAACTATAACCTTGATTTTGAATAAATATATATATATATTTGTAAGTGATTGTGTGTTGTTATATATTCCTAATCAATAAATTTCTCACCTTTCTCATTGCCATCTCTTTTTTGAACTCTTGTAAGTCTTTAGTTTTGGATACAGAATTCCATTCATTCACAAAAATCTCTTTCCTTTGACGTAGTGTGCTTTCATGATTGTATTTACCAATCAAAACTGTTTTATACTCTCCCCTTCTTTTGACTACAACCGCGTCATCTTGATCTTGAACCTGGTAAGAGGAATTTGAACGGTCGATTCTATCATCTCTTCTCCATGCTCTCAGCCAATAGTTCACTTCTTTTTTCCTCTTTCCCCATTTCTTTTGACAGATCCAGATGAGAGATAGATGAGGTTGTTGTCGACACAGTCCCGTCGAATCTTTTGAATCTCGAGGTGAAAGATTTTCTTGTCTTCTCTCTTCCCCAATAGGCTATCAGGCTAGCTCTTCTGCCGCACTGCCGCTCAACTCATTAATCGGTAAGATTGGTAATAAGTGTTCTACCTCAATTGAATGCGGATGGTTCTACACATCGATTGGTGCCTTG
>JALLPH010000871.1:0-13996 GCA_036939855.1 Cyclotella choctawhatcheeana
CACTCAAAATCCAGTCTGTGGAGACCCTTGCTGGCAAAGCATTCCAATCCAGACCAATCATTCAACATATCCACAATGGGCAACAATGACACTTCTAGACATCTTCTTACATCAACTTCATTACTTTAGATCACAGTTCTAGCACTAATATTGTTTGAGATATATCCATATCAATTTTTTTGCATCTCATTTCTAAAAAAATGTCGAAAAAAAACATTGTTTGCCCTGAGCCAAGGCGACACTCAACCTCAGATCATGAAACTTGAACTGTGACTTCATCTCATGCCCCTTTAATATCCTTGAACTTCACATTTGAGTGAAATGGCTGGATGCTGCAATTCTATTAACCGGACCAGAATATCCATTTCAAATGAAGAGGCAAAATCAAACCCGGATCAAACCAAGGAACTTGTCAGTGTCGGTGTGTTCTATGGTGCAATGTGCCCAGGGGATTTGAAAGTAAAAGTCCCGCCCTCTCAGCTGTGCAATTTGATCGATCACACCGGAGTCCCTTTTTTAAATGTACGTAAAGATTACACAAGCTGTGACATCATGATGTGACATAGTATGACATCACATATCACATGTGCTCTTGTGGATCTACCTACCCCTAAAATGTCGTTTTGTTTTACAGAGAAACGTACTGATTCCTTTGTAGAAAGCAACAGCATTTTCTTGGCGCGGCCGTCCTGCGTCATTTCTGATTTCTCAACTTCGCGCATGTGCTCTCACTGCTACCAACACAAGCTAATAAGTAACACAAGCGAGTGAGCTTTTCAAAATCTGAACAATGGTGGTGGGTGTGAAGACGCTCAATAAAACATAACTCTTGGCTGAACTATTGATACATACCCGTGCTGTCTAATATTCAGTAAGCAATTCAGCAATCAAGCCTTTTGCTTTGCTGACCCAATTTCAATCATTGAACATCAACGTGCTGCCACTAGCTTGGACGATACGAGCTAGCCATCAACTTTCACAACCTTGACATAGAAGCCTCTGGCAAAGTCAAGTCAGTCAATCTGAGCGCATTACACAGGTTTCTGCCTTGTGGCTCCGAGTGATCTCTTTCAACTATCACCACAATAAATATTATCTGCTCATACCTCAACCCTAGACAATAGGTAACATATAATATTATATATCACAGGTCCCAAACACACAAAGAGAGATTATGGGCAAAATTAAGCTCCCCAAATCACTTCTTCGGATCTTATTCCCAAAGAAGAAGAAGAAAAATTCAGCGAGCGAGATACAAAAACGTGTCGTTGCGGAGAGGGAGGATGTAAAACAAATAGTTGCGAGCAACAATGATGAAGTGCTGCTGCAAACAGCTCCCTCTACATCCCCCACAGTGACCACCTATAGCAATGGGTCAAATCTGAATATAGTCTCGATGCAGTTTAGTTTCGATGATTATGATGACGCCTCATATGCAGAAGTCGACCGGGGAAGTGATGAAGTTGGTGCCGTTGATCAGACTGAAAATACTGGTGATCATAATATTATTATGGATAAGTCTACTTTGGATACTCGGGATAATAATAATCCTGAAACATTGAAGAGCACAGAGAAAGTTAGTCACAAGAAGATCGAGGGTGGAACAAATGTTGAAGTGACGATGCCAGAAGATGTGCAAGTGGCAACCAACCGAAATGGGAAACTCGACAACACAATCCTTCCTGACGACAGCCCCCCCTCTCTCCCCTCCACACCCAATCGAGATGTTGTATCCCATCATTCCACCGAATTAGAAGGCGATATTCAAATTATAACGAATCAAAATGTCGAGCTCAATGATTCAATCCTATCGGACGACAATCCCCCATCTCTCCCCTCCACACCCGCTCGAGAATTACCCCATCATTCATCCCCCTCAGCTCAACGAGCAAGACAAAAGGCTCTGGCACGTCAGAAACGTATATTGTCCAAATGCGAAGAACGATTGAATGCATTAACTGGTACTGCTGATGCCACATTGGAAGAAGCAGATAAAGTAAAATCAGATAGGATGAAACAGATTAGAGAGAGACAGGCGAGATCAAAACCCACACCGTTTAATCTTGATAAGGTTGAAAAGAAGCAAGAAGACGAAACGAAGCAAGATAAACAGTTTAGCACTATTGTCTTTTACGAAAGCAACCAGGCAGAGAGGGACTTGAAAGATGTTCTTTCACCCTTATCTGCCGTCTCAGAAGAACAACCCCACAATACGACCACTAACTCTCCAAATAACGTGATTGACACACAAGGTTTCCCCCTTGGTAGTGTAGATGCACCAGCCATGTGCCATGATGCACCCATCCCCTTCTTTATTCTGCTGCTTGATCCCAAGTCTCGAATCTTTGAATTGGTGGAAATTGACAATGCCGACAAGTCATCTTCTATTCAACAAGTACTGGATTGCATCCGGACCAAATGCTCAGATGAACGACTGATGAACATGAATTATATTGGGTTATGCCGTCCTTCTGATAGAGTGGAATTCACTAATCTATCTGCTCCGGCATTCTCATCCTCCACCGAATGCTGCCTAGGCAACAATGAATGCATCATGGAAAATGACGTGTTGGTAGCCATACTGCAGGATTCAACCGGGTTCCAAATGTGCAAAATCTCCAAACCAATTCTAAAGAATGATAAGTTCCGTAATATGATTCGTAAACGACGCAAGGGCAAACGAAGGAGTGACAGATCAGTAAAGAGTGACAGATCTGTAGAAATTATCGACGAGACGGCTTCAGCGTCTGGGGTACCTTTGGTCATTAAGACACCATCTACTAATGAAGATAAGAAGGAAAAGTATAACACGTTGTGTAAAAAGTTGGAGAGTTTGAGTAAGAAGTTGCATCAGGTGGATGGTGAGATTATGGCTGGGGAGGTTACATTGCAGAGTCCTGCTGCTGGTGCGGATGATGCTGGTGCTGTAGTTGCACCTGTTGCTCAGGCTCCAGAATCGACCGTTGACACTATCCTGGGTCATCCAAAAGTAGATGATGTCTACCAGATGAGTCCTAAAATGGTTGCCACAGAACTAGCTCAGCACATCGAAGAAATATTTGCTGATCATGATGTTGAAATCCTCGCTGTTGATGCGGATGACGACGATGAAAGTGATGACGGAACATTCGTCTCAGCTCGATCTCATAAATCTGTTAAGTCGGTCAAATCAATTCGGGCCAAGCAAAAAGATCTTGCACAAAAATCTCGAAGACAACGTGCGAAGAATGTAAATTTGTTTGAGAGTAGTAATGATGATGCATTGGCATTGCAGATTGAAGCAATGGCTGTGCAGGCAGAAGAAGCATTTGGAAGTCGCCATGGGAAAAAACCAGTCGAGATTGAAGAAAGAGATGATGATATATATGAAGTTCCTGCTCTACCTGACGTGATCGAGGAAGATGAGTTGGGCGTCATTCCCGAAGAGTTTGAGAGCTCTGATATATTGGACACAATGAAGTCTCTGACTAGGGGTGGTGCTGTTATGGATGTTTCGAATTGCACTCCAGCACAAAAGGAGGCATTTTCAAGAAACTTCCTCAATACTAGTACATCGATGGGTGAGTATCAGATGTCAGATGATTTGTGGTGATGATGAATGATTGATTCCATAAATGCTTTTCTAACATCACTTCTTTCCGATTGCAGTGTCAACGATGGTGGCAGCAACTCATGGTAGAGTCAACGAAGTGCACGTTCTCCAATACCTTGGTTGCACCATTGTTTGTATAGCAGCCAACTTTGCACAGCAGAAACAAGACAAGCAAACTGTATTTCCACCGTCCAGTCCCAGTTTTGGTGCAAAGCAAATCTTTCAGTCCGCTATGTTCCTTGCATTTATGGTTAATGGTCAAAGATATCTTGCCAAGGTTACTAAGAAATAATGATCTGATCGGAACTATGACTAAATATTTGGAGAGTGTGATAAAAGTAATAGATGACTAATACTTCTATGGTTAAAGAATAAATCATCATTTCAGAAGAAGATACAACAGCGTAATGACTTTCTTGATAGCACAATTGATACTTCCCACTGCATAATATTTACATGCGCTGATGCCTCATTCCCAAAATTTTGGTTGTTGTTAAACAGCCCTTTGAATAATAATATCTCCTGAGTACCTATGATTGTTCATCTCCATCATCTTCGTGACCCAACATTTTAAAGAGTGATCCCTGAATCTCAGCCTGCCTCTCTGAAGTCATGCCCAAGTTTTCTACGTCAATGTTTGAATCCCCGCCGTCCATTGCTGCAGTCACTCCCTCTCTATCGCCAGGACGAGTTGGCGAGGTTAAGGATTGCATTATCAAGTGTTGCGGCACTTCCTCAAAATCATCTTTGGGTGCTCCAGGATACCTCCATGGAGGAGAGGTTATGTTTATGCTTGGATGCAGCCTACATTGCCACTCTGTAGGTATCTGCAAACATGCCTGCAAAAAAATCGAGACCGAATCAAACATGAATCTTGGACGGGTAGAATTGTGATCTCCATCGACCACAATCATGTTTGCATCGCCAGCGTGAAGGTCATGAAGGGCTAGTGAATGCGACTTGGGAATGAAGTCATCATTTTCCTACAGTCAATTCATGAGACGAAAAAGAAAACAGCAGTCTTGTGAGGCCTCAGTTGATTCAGAAGATTACAAAAGAGCAGACTTACGGCGGCCACAAAGAGTGCTGGAATAAAACAGTGCTCGGCGTGGGCAAGAGGGCTGACATCTTTAATATCGAAGTCAGCTTGACGGCGGACACTACCACGAATCATTCGAATAGCTACCGACTACGAAATGTTGAGGAAGGGCATGAGACGAAGATGGTGCAACAGAACACAAATTAGCACCACACCAACAAATAGTAATTAGAGGCACAATCAATGAATTTAAGCATAGAGCATATGAATTTATGCATCACAGTAAACTCACCGTTACAAAACCAGGAACATCTGTTGCAAAATGACAAGTTATGACTGTGAGTAGGAAAACAATCAGCAGCGATTGAAGAGACACTGCAACATCTTACTTATACCATGATCTCTTGCTTTTTCAACCATTTCCTCACACAGTTGCGTTAAATCAGCAAAGGGTGAATCCAATATCATCCCAGCTATTGATGGATCTCTATCTCCATGAAGGAGGGCAGTGACTGTCAATATTTTGTTTTGCATGAACAAGAATTGATTGCAATATGAGTAAAAGAAATGTCCTTGAGTTTCTCATCATCAAATCTGACTATTTCGGACTCACCAGCACCCATACTCCTTCCCCACAGGGCAATGGTACTAACAACATCTGTAGCCCTCAAGTGAGCCACGACACACATCAAATCTTCCCTTTCATAGTAACCCAAACTAACATGATCTCCGTCGCTCTTACCACTCCCCGCAAAGTCAAACGCAAACACAGCAACACCCAAAGCCAACAAGCAAGTCAATTGTGGCAACACCTCTACCCTCGCCGAGGCATTCCCATGCATATAAATAACTACGGGCACACGATCTGCCTCACGTTCCACCGGTTCCCAATGAGAGCATTGTAAAGACAATCCACGAATTGTTTGCAGTGTAAAGTCGGTGCGGGTGAATCGTTTCCCCATGAAGGAGAAGGCGGGCGGTCCTAAATGTTCCTCACGATAATTGGCACGGGGTGGACGAATGATGGCATTAACTAATTCTTGATAACCCGTTTTGGCCATTTGAACATAACTTCCTAATGATCCCTTCTCTGGATCATTGCTGCTGCTGTTATTGTTACCAGCCGTTTCTCCTTCCTCTCTTCGTTTTTGTTCCAAGTACTGAGCATGAGTACTGTCGTCCACTCCCAGCATTTCCGCTAATTGTTCTTCCCGTTCTTTCCTACGCCTTGCTTCTTCTAATTCCTTTACCGTGTGTGAGGGCTGACAATTGGGTGCGGCTGTGCCGGTGTTTAGTTTGGAATTGATTTCAGTGTGGTTGGTGTCGAGACGGCCCTCGGATATTTCGTAGAGGGATTCCAGCATGCGTCGTTCCTCTTCAAGAACGGTGGATTGATCGTTACCCATTGCGAATTGTGTTATTATTTTGCTTGATAAGTACAATAGTGTATTATGGTGTGATCTCTTCTTGCTGCAGTCTCAGCTCTTTCTATGGATTTCTCTATTTATTTCTTCGGAGGCGAACAGGTTACCACACCACACCCCGCAGCAGCAATCTGCATGTCATACATAGTATGAATATCGTGGACGATTAACACAGCATGTTGGTGAGAAATATAATCGTTTATGGATGAATCTGTGCAAGATTCTCGAATGACACAATCCCAAAGACAAGACTTGCAGCAGTACAATGATCTGTATCATCCGAAGCATAATCCGTGATTAATCTACTTGAACCTGATAGCCGCAGGCAATACATTTTCATCAGCTAATCCACTATTCAAAGGACTCAGACTGAAATAAATGCATCCCAAACAAGATGAGCCACCTGAGCCACAGGCCACAGCAACCGGCAACACTGCATACTTGGTCAACGTACCACTAACTAAGACTATGTTGTACGCTATGGTGGCGCCCCTCTGAATTAGAACATGATGCAGCGTTGATAAAGCGGTACATACTCTACTACCTAATAGGAGGTCTCAAGCGTGAAAGCCAACGGCGGAAGGGAAGAGTAAGTGTGAAATAAACGTAGATAGTATGGTACCTTTTATGTTATGTATGTGTAGGAGGATATACAAAAACAAAATTAATACGCATATTAATACGCAAATTTCCTCTGCCTGATGAAATACATGTATTAATAGATGATTTTGTGTATTCACGTGAATTTGAAGATAATATGCATATTTCACGCTCGACCTACCTTTCATTTTCAAAAACATCCTACCTACGTATGGTATGGTACATTGGAGGCGGGCGGCGGCGACGGTCGACCAAGCGACACATCACGCAACTCTACCGCCGCGACACAAGCACCGGTGAGAGCAAAACAAACTTTGAATGGGACCGTTGGTTGTCGGTAGGTTGTCAGGCCGGGCCCAGCACCCCCTGCATTCCGCTGATTGTCGGGAGCCGCTGTCGCGGCAACTCCCGACAAGCAGCGGAAGTGCAGCGGGCTGGCTCCCTTCCACGTTCATCGTCTGCGATGCGAGCGAGAAGGTACACCAAGGAAGATGTGAAATATGCGTATTTGATGGCAAAAATAATGGAAAGTGATACGCATATTTCACCGTCAGGATTAAATATGCGTATTTGTAAATGATTATGTGTAAAAATTATTTTTGCGAATTTTGCCCGACATATATATACACACACACACACAGAAATAGAACTGTCTTATGATAAGGTTAAGGTTCATATTCATACAACCTGAAAAAATTTAGGAAAAGAGCTCTCTACGAAATGCAACATGTACATGCTGAACAGACAACCCAATTGTAAACTGTTGTATACACCAATCCAACAACTGTAGACTCACTGCATTGAGTTTAAAACTATTATCTCCTTACTACAAATATTTTTCTTTTGTACAAAAAAGCTCAAAGTTGAAGATTTGCCAAATGGCTCGATAGGTTTTAAAAAGTTCCGTAACTTGCTGAATGATGACATTGCGTGTTTGTAGCGCCGCTGTGCCTCCATGGTACAATGGACAGTGGCACCAGGTGGCACCTCAGGAACGCTGAATAGGTACTGGCCTTGGACGCGCACTGAATTCTGACCAATGTATTGCCACTGACCGACGCTGGCTTGACAAGTCACAAAAGTTTTTGTAAACCTATGCCAAATGGCTCAAGGCCGACAAAATAAAAGATATTTGTAGTATTGTTTACCACACTTACTTTCGCTGTTACTAATACTTCATACTAATATTGGTCTCTTAAGCACTAGAGAAATGATTGTATCTGTGACCCTCTTGAGTTGAGGTATGTATGTGTAAGGCAAAATACGCAAAAATAATTTGAATGTGTAATCACTTAAAATAGGCAAATTTTCTCCGCGATTAGAAATATACGTATTTAAGGCTAAACTTGCGTATTTACTTGCTTTTGCCAAAAATACCCATGTTTCATGCTTGATCTACATTTAACAACCAAAATATTTACCAACAGTATGGCATGGTACAAAAGGCGACAAGGAACACCAACAGGGTGAGAGCAAAACAAACTTTTAATGGGACCGTTGGTTTTTGGTAGATAGTCGGTGCTCGGACCGAGCCCAACACCAACACCCAGCACGAGCGTAAGTGCAGCGGGATGTACCTTCTAATTAGGTTTGAGCAAGAAGGTACATCCCGAAAAACGAATTATGTGCATAAAAATATCAGGTAATGGAAAACCATTATCTCCCTAAGCTAATATTTGTTGAATCCTCCTCCATCTGTTTCACCCTACCTTATGAGTCAAAATCATAATTCTTCCTGTCATGAGAAATCTATGTGCATGATTTTTAGGCAGGTAAGTATCGTAAGATACCATACATTTGAACTAGTATATTTACCTTTGCCTTCGATTATTCGTTATTATTTTTCTTTAAAGATATTCTAACCAACTAACCAAATGATTATACCTGTATTGTATAAGGTACGATGATATGATAAGTTTATATGTAATGTATATTTTCTTACTCCTTACATTTACACTATAACTTCTAATACAGCCCCTCCAACCATTATCTGTCAGGGCAACTGTGCCCTCCTTATTTTTGCGCATTTTCCCCGACATGTGCCTTTGTCACTCTTTTCATCTCCTCTTATCCATTTTTATTGCAAACCAAGAACCAATGACAGACACAACTCTGCCAACATCCAATCACACTCCTACTCCTCACCAAGCCATTAAAGCTGTGTTACTTGACAGCTGGATCAAGGTTTGTCAGGGGTGGTGATGGGTAACGTAAGTTTAAGCAAAGATCAAAGAGGCAAAATACAAAGGTCTATTTTTCTCTCCGGAAAAATGACCAACTATGCATGATGCTGTCTGCAGTAGGAGTCAACATCAGAGAGAAGACACTACGTAATGGATGGTGTATGTTGCTTAACTGATTCTATTCAACAAAAAAAATACATTGAGGACTGCCTTATCAACAGTATCCATCCAATTAATTTTGATCTGGAATCAGAGTGTACGTGTACAATTCTGTTCTTTTAGGCCCACTCCAGGCTGGTTGAGTTTCAGTTTGACCCGTCTACGTACTTAGTACTAATTCCTATGTAAATGTAATTCTAAAGCCCTCTTCGGATTACTCAACCAGCCAAAAGTTAGATTTAAAAACAAACTTTGATGATGCAATACCAAAAGGACGGTCTTGAACGGTCAATCGGCTTATTTAAAATATTTGTATACGTAAATAGTAAGAGTGAATCTTAAAGAACAGAATGGTAGGTATGTAATAGAGTCCGCCCTACCAAAACCCCTGATGAAAAATCACCTAAAATTTTGGTAACTAAGATTCTTGCCAAGATGCATTGGTTGATGACTGCTCTAGCTGCCCAATAAACTAACCAGCATCTGAAAAGCTAAAAATAATGACTACGACAACTGAATTTTTTTCACACACACTGCAAAATATGTGTATTTTCAACATTAGCCATTAAAAACGGTATATTTAAATGTTTGTTCCCTTCATTCTTCAACATTCAAAACCCGCACGAGCTTCGCAGAAAGGTACTGCACATCATCTTCAGATAGTCGATTTTGACACAAATAATGACAATGGCTGATCTGATACCTACCTCCCAGTAGCAAATGCCACTGTCTTGACCACCCAACCAACACCATCCAACCATCAATTACAAATTACACTAACTCATACCACCACAAAATGAGGCAGCAATCACCATATTCTTCAGGTAAGTCATCAGAATGGATTGATGAAACTTTCTAGGTAAACTTGTAGCAAGCAGTTGGTACTGGTATATATGGACAAAAAATTAGGAACCATCCTCCAATTTATGCATAATACCATAATATGCTATTTTCATCTCACAACATAATTTTTCCACCTCAGTTCTTATTTGAATAACCTATAAGTATCTCCTCAGCTACACTGTGAAGCGAACTGAGGCTAAAAAATTAGGTCACAAGATGATGAATTTGCCATTGTTTTACCTCCTTTCAATATTTCATACATACCGTAGTTCTTTACAAAGTGTGATGGGATTGGAAGCACCACATCATTATTCAACCCACCTTCAAGCAATTTTGCCATCACCATCCATCACACCTAATAGAGTTGGAGGGATGATGGCTGCTAGTTTCATCTCTGGATGCCAACGTGCTTGGACAAAACTGGATGTTATTCATTAACGGTTCATTATTTCTCTGATTCCTTATTTTATTGTTTTCATATTCATATGCCTGGACAAGAATTTTCACCTGTGAGCTGTTTGTGGATGGGCTTAGAAGATGTTAACAGCTTTCCAGCTATTACTATTAGGTTCCCGGGGCGCTTCTCGCAAGATCATGCCCACGCAATATAAAAAAAATACACATCTTGGAGTGTCAATTATTTTGGGTATACACTGGTATAGATTTGGAAGGGGGTCAGGTGGCAAAAGTCCCAGACAATATGTTTTTGACAACATCAATGCTACTCCTGTGTCGTTCGAAGTACAGACAGAGTTTGAAAAAAGTTAGGCCAACTATCAGAGTTAGTTTATTTTTTCACTTTTTTGGCTGAACTATTGCTAACCTAACTATTTTTAGAGTTCAAAATAATTAACTTTTGCTAACCAAACTAGTTTGCAATTTCCACATGGCTAACTTTATGGGGGCCTAACATACTCATTGAAGGTCTCTTCCACATCTATGAAAGTTTCTCTGGATGATTCCACAGTACTCTCCACCTCTCTCCAAGTCGTTCAAGTCAAGTGGGCTTTGGATTTTCCTCGTGTAGTCATCCTTTCATCTTCGACGGGGGCAGTGACAATGGTGTCAGAATTGGTGGCTTTAACAACCAACGGAAGGCCAACTAGGATCAAAAATACTTTTCCGAGGAACCTTCTGGGAGGGGGCAAGAGTAAGGAATTTTGTTCCTGGAAGGAAATTCCGGGAATAGCATTGAAGGAAACTAATTTGATATTGGCCTCCTCTGTGTGAAGGCTGAAGGAAAGTAACAGTCTTTTTGGAAGGAAAGTAATTTCTTTAACTATATAACCTAAGAAAATCATTAATTCTGACTGTTTTGTGGTAGTTAGAGTGTTTATAATCATTTCTCATGATGCTAATGACATAGTATGAGATATACTTGCCCAGTGGCTTGCTGGGATGGGACAATGAAACATTTGTCATCGGAGGCGACAGTTGTTTTTGTGGTGCAAGAGGTGTGGCAAAGTGCCGGTTGAACAAAATAGCCTTCATGTTACTTTTGGTTCCCTTATTTCTTTCCCCCAGATTCCCCCATATAAAAGTAATAAGGGAATTCTGCGTATGTTGGAGGAAGTAACAGGAATTTTACAGGAATTCTGGGGAATTCCTGTGGAATTTTGATCCTAGAAGGCCAAAAGCAGGCGGTGCAAGCTCGACATCTGGAGAGGCAACATTGGTGTGTACATCTGAAAAGGGAAAAATCCCGCCATATCCAGACATCGCGCACAAATCAATATAGCAACGTGCGTTATATGACATAGAAGCTAAGCTGATTTTGGGGGTATTCTAACATCACGCACAACAACGTCCGACGTCTTAATCAACACATTCGGATATCGATTGATACCAACATCCTAATACGTTCATTTACAAACTACTGAACGTTTCATTAGTGAAACTATTATTCGATTGGTTATGCATATCATACTTTTAGTTCATACTTTATTAACATTTAGTTACTGCATAATAAGTCAAACATTTGCCGTCTTCACTTGCACCAGTTAGAGTGTAAATCCATATTCCCCATTGGTTGGGAATGCACCGTGGGCGAATCGCAGGCATCGGCAATAACTCCCGCCTGTGTTCTCGGGATGATCGATGATCAATGATACCCAATACCCAATGTTATGACCTCGCACCACCCCACGGTGGGTTGAGAGAGACGTGCCGATTCGTTTTGTGCCGTTACAAGACTGCCTATGCATTCTTCGGACATTCGTTCAAATATCATGCATAGAGATGATGATGATGAGCGTTTTTTTGGTGGAGCGGCGAATGGAGGGGGGTTTTGAGAGGAAAGAGCTGATGCGTAAATGATGATAATGACGCTTCAGGTGAACCGATGATGACGAAGGTGAGAAATACAAGAGGCTGCTGTTGGGCATAACCTCAAACATAAACATAATTGTGAATCGCTCTCTGGCGTAACCTATTAAGAGGATTTAACATAAAGATAAAGACCAATAAATAGGAAAAGAAACGACCCATCATAACACTCAGAGTTCACGCGTCAACAGACTTATCTTCGGGCATTTACACCCCATTGCCCATTCCCTTCCCATGTAAAATTCTACAGCAGTATCATCGTCTCCCTCTCTTTCAATGAACATGCAAAGCACAGGATTAATTGTGAAACGACTAAATGGTCAACCGCATTGAGAGCCCAGTGTTGAAAATGTTGTTGTTTGAATTGACTTCACACCGCCTTTTGAATAATTTAGTACATTTGATTTTTTTACTTAGGCCTTTTTGTGTAAGTGACGCATGCGAATTAAGATTCAATTGTTTTTAGATCATTTATCGCGCCGAACGTTTTGTCACTGATTCCTCCTTTGCCCTGAGATCAAAACCATTAGATACCACCTCCACCACCTCCACCACCAACCACCACCACCCCGCAATCATGGCCGGCAGCCTCCAAATGGCTGCCCAAACCCCACCAACTAAGTTGCACATGTCACATGTCACGCGACATGTCGCGACATGTCTTTACGACATGACATTGTCGTCTTCATTTTCCCCGACATATGGGGCAAATCTGACATGTCTATGTGATATGTCGCGACATGTCACGTGACAAGACATTGAGACCCAACAGGTGCAACTTAGCCCACTAACACCATCGAAAATACCTTCGTGACTTGAGTCAGTAATTTCAGCCTCAACTATGCTACCATCTTCTCATGAAAGTACGCCGGATAGGACATCAACAGCATCAGCGATTTGTGGGATGGAGTTTAACACCCAGCCAAGTCTCTCCTGTTTACGGCCTCGTTGACACTCTCCTCTCAAAAGACACCAATCCCACCGCGATTATCCAAAAAAAAGCAACTATCAATGGTAAAGTTTACGATGATGTGACGGTACACCAGTACCCAGTAAGGATACATTGATTTGTTAGGATGGGCCGATGCTTAAATGGGGCAGAATTTAACCGACGCAAACGCCCAGTTTGGTCCCAGTGTTTCAGGAGCATTCATTTGACACTTTTCGTACCATGGACTGGAATAGAAAAAGAAGCAACAATCAATACCAGGAGAGAGAGGTAGAAATTGGTAAAACATGAAATTGACGAAATTGTTGTGGTCGCTGGTCCCTGTGGGGATGGGTTAAAGACACAACAATCAACCTAATCTACAATCACACAATACAATACAAACGAGTGAGGAGGCTGGGGAAGGATGGAAACAACAATAATGACATAACAACTAATTGAGAATGCTATAACTGCTGTTTTTGTTGTTATTACTTGTTGTACTACTATAAAAATAAACAATAAACAATTACATATTGCAAAGGATCATCGATCTTACTATTTCTCAATATAATTTTCAATTTATAGTTGTCACATTGCTGAGGTATTAGATGTGAATATACCTATAGATTCCATCCCAATCACTACTAATGTTGATGGACTGAATAATGTTTCAACATTAACAACACTAATTTGTTGTTAGCCGCAGCACTTATCACAATGTCTAGACATTTTGTAGTCCCTAAATGATCGTCATCTGTCATCTAGATGTCTCAACATCAACATTTGCACCAAATCAAAGTTTGGGATTGAAATTTTTGCAAAACATAACATTTGAATGTTGGTATCAGGGCATGGCAATCGTCAAAAAATCAGTCGATTGGTTGGTTGTCAACTAGTAAC
>JALLPH010000872.1:0-13927 GCA_036939855.1 Cyclotella choctawhatcheeana
CGCCTGACTCATCACGTAAACCTGTCCATGTTGGCATTTATGTAGATGATTTTGTATTCTTTTCTGAAGACCCTAAAGAAGAAGAGCGCTTCAAAAAGGCTCTCAGCTCTTGCACGGTCCCAATCGACTGGATGGGCACCGTTGACTATTTCCTCGGGACGGCCTTTAACTGGAAACGCCACACCGACGGCCATCTCTCAGTATTACTTACCCAATCTGCTTTTACTGAGTATTCCGCTCACCGCTTTGCCATCGATAAACTCAATCCCGTCCCCAACATGACTCCTTACCGCTCTGGAATTCCCATCGACTCTATTCCCCCGCCTGACCCTCAAGACCCTGACCTCAAACGCCGTACAAAATGCTATCAGGGAATTGTGGGATGCATAAACTGGTTAGCCACATGCACTCGTCCCGATGTAGCACCAGCACTTACCTTCCTAGCATCATATAACACAAATCCAAGCCATCAACATTACAAAGCCGCTCTCCATGTGCTCAAATATCTGTACAGCACAAGTGAATACGGCATTTCCTTCCACTCATCTGCACACACCACTCTTCAAGCCTTCAATCACTTTCCCCATCATCACGACAAAGAAGCATACACAGATGCTACACCGCCGTCTCCAGCCGAGTGTCATCAACTTACCGGTTTTAGTGATGCGTGCTGGGGAGGTCAATTCGGCAACGCCGTCGCTGACGGCACTCCCCTAGAACTATTTAAATATCGATCCCTCTCAGGTTATATTATCTGCTGCGCCGGTGGCCCAATCACCTGGAAAGCCATACGACAAGACAAAACAGCAAGCAGCTCCTGCGTCGCAGAAATCAATGCAACACACGAATGTGTCAACGACCTTCTCAGCGTCAAACATCGTGCCATGGACCTCACTCGGCTTCCCCGACGCTTTCGAACGAATTACAGTTTACAACGACAATAAATCAGCATGCGACTGGGCCGCCTCCGTCACCCTCAAAGGAACAAAGCACATCAACCTTCACGAGAACTGCGTCCGTGAAGAACACCAAAACGGCACAGTCAAAGTAACTCACATCCCGGGCGTCATCAACGCCGCGGATCTCTTCACAAAAGAACTCAAAGACGACGCTCATTTCCGTCGCTGCCGCGATACTTTCATGGTCTCTAAGTCAAATTTCAATCAATTCGGCCATGCCATCCCATCACACATGACCTCCCGGGATAATCTCCCATATTATGATCTTCGATCCAGTCTCTCGCCGGCCCAATTCGCCAAAAATCTCAGCGGCCGCCGCCAGACTCCCACCACTGCAAGTGCAGCTCGGACTGTCTCCGACAGGCCGTCCGACAGTCGTTTCGAGAGGGGGGTGTTGCCGCCAAGTCGGCTGAACTCAAAACTTCCGTCTGTCATGCGTCAGTTATCTGACGCACTCACCTCTCGTTTGCCTTGCCTCATCTAGATTTCATAAAATAAACTTTATTGCATCTAGTAGAGAGCAATATGCACCCTTGCAATCTTGCTTGCACAGTGCACACATCATTAGGTGTATCAGATAGGTACACTATCTCTACACACTCACAACTGACATTCTCTCGTGGGTGAGTTCCAAACAGTTAATCTTATCCCAGGAAGTGCTTCCTGTAATGAAAAACTTTCGCTTGGTATCGTCTAGAGACCTCAGCTCTATTTTCCAGAGGCTACTTCTCTCATGCTCATGGCAAAGCAGATAGCAGAGTTCTAAGTTCCTTTTAATTTTAAGTCTGCCCATGCTTGTCCTTCTTCTGTAAGTGTAGCCAAATGATTTCTAGTCCTTGAGCTTGAGCTCACATCTGATATCTGATGTGTTCTCATTGCTGGGCAGAATGTCTGACACGTAAAATGTATAGTCTGAGTCTGATCCTCAACATTGGCAAGTCGGCAATGTGCAATGTTAACCCTAAAAGTACTAACCTTTTGATTCATCTGTAGGTATTAGTATTAGCAAGTGAGGAGTGAGAAATTGTCTGTTGGAAAACAATTGGAAATTACCTGACTCAAAACTAAAGAACTAAAGTCGAATCCAATCTATCATGATTATTTCTTCATTGGAAAAATGAAAAAAAGATGTCCAACCGTCTTGCTAGAGCTAGATGTATTTTGATGTAAAACTTGCCCATATAAAAGTAAACCTAGTGTGTATACAGTTTGCTCTAATTCTAGATGCGAATCCGAATTGAGGATTTTATTTGTATTTCGAGTTATTCAAGAATTATTACAACAAGAAAGAACATTGAAGCATAAGTAATAGAACATTAGCAGCCATGATTTGATTGCTCATATTTAAATTTGACATCATAGCCCTTCCTTGCCAATATTAGAATGTACAATAAGCAGTAACATCACTAGAAAAAACTAGAGTCACTATTAATATCAGTACAGTATGTTGCTAGATAGAATCTACATAGCATCTATTTAAATTTCGAATCTGCCGATGCCATGTGGAACAAATGAGCATTGTTATTTCGTTTGACACTCCTTCAATAGAATTGAGAAGCATATTGCAGGTTATTTTTCTTGATCAATAATGGCAATTCTTTCGATGAAAACTAAAAAATTACTATAAATTGAGGTTTCATTTCAATATCATGAAATCATTTCTTAAATGTATCAGTAGGGAGCTAGTGAACAGAAATAAGAGGTAAGGTAGTACTTATAGGAAATTTGAAGGTGAACAAGCTTGAGATATTTTCAATCAGGGTTAGTGTTGCGCATGTAGATGTTAAATAGTATCAGAGAATGCGATTGAAAATCACTAATAGAAAGAATGATACTCACCTGTCAAATATCGGAAGAAATGTGGTGCAAATATAATAATATTCCAAGGCATTGATGTTGATGTTCCAAAAAATCCCGAAAGATGGAGTTTCAAATGTTCTGATTACAATGATTGACTACTGGCGTCAAGGGAAACGAGCAAAGAAAACTAACGGGCTAATCTAAGGCTGGTTACCTTTCAATTTCTTATCATTTACTGGTTATCTAAAAAATAACTGGTTCCCTAATAAATAACTGGTTTTGTTAGTGTTTAACTAGCAAAAACTAAAAAAAACTGGTTTACTAATTAATTTCCAAAACACTAAATGATATCTAACATTATAGGTAATTCCAAATAAAAGGCTAATCACCGAAAAACTTCGTCGTTTCCCTCGCCCCCACTTCTCAATAAATAATGCTGCGGCCATATTTTCTAAAAGGTCTAGATACTCTACATACATGTGATTTTAGTACTAACTCCTTCCTACAAAGAGGAGAACGATACTAATTCCTATGTGGAGCAATGACCAACGGACCCCTCGGTAGTGGCTCCGGATCTACCCCCTCCACCATGGGATTTTTGACAATGAAATCGGCGGTGGAGGGGGATTTCAATAGATCATTTCTAGTGTCGAGGACAACCACATACTTGTTCCAGTGCTAGTGCAAAAGGAGCGGGGGAAATTGGATTATTACAAGAGAATCTACACCTTATCACGCAACCGTCGAAATCTTAGGGTCAAGGAACCATCGGCTGCTGCTGCATCAAACTACCCATCTAGGCGCAAACAACCACAATCACTGCCGCTAAGACTACCCGAATGTTAGATCAGCACACGTGGTCAGCTGGCTCAAATCCCAACATCAGAACTGCAGGACAGTCAACAATATCCAACTTAATGATCCATCCAACCACCAGGATTCAAGTATCGACCGCAAACAACCGTATGCAGCGCCGTTTCTGGGTCTGCAATGTCACTGTTCATAACATCCACCAACTCATACGTTGGTTTACCGACCAACAGACCTAACACCAACAAACAGTACCAAATTGAGCACGAAATGGTAATCACTGCAGTTCACGATGAACAAATGAAGGAGACCATATGATTATGGATGAAGAAGGACAATCATTTGAACTAAGGGAGAATGGAAACGCAGCAATTGGATACTGCACATCAACACAAAATACAAGTCAAGAAATTTGAATTGGCACAGCTGAGTCCAGAGATTACAATCAATTGTCTCAGTAGCTACTAGTGCCAACTACGAACATTATAACTGTGAACTCAGCCACATGGCTTATCAGATACAATTGATTCTATGGCTGCAGAGCTAAGCTGATCAACAATAATGTATCCCTTACAATGATCGTAAATGTTAATACAATCAATCTCGTTAGTATTCGAAGTGAATACTCACGGGGACTGCAATCTGGGTATTGGGCCTTCAGCCCATTAGTCTAATTAAATGACCCACCACGATGTAGTTTAAATGATTCTGTCTACAACGATAGAATTTAATTGTTAAAATCTTTGTTCCCCCCCCTCCCCCTTAATAAATGCTGCAGCCACAATCATGCAATGAATTCTCTAGTAAACGAGCAAGGGCGCTGTTAACATGAGTGTAGTCAGCATTGAATGAAGGTTTCAACACATATCCTACCGGTGATTGAGGATCATCAACTCGTAGCTGTTCTTCATAGTCAAGCAGAAATACATTGGGATATTCTCTTTTGGAGTGATCTTTGCATAGCTCTCTTCTAAGTATCTCATTCCACAAGTGCATAGTCTCTCTTCTCTTCGCTCTGCCTAAAGCCTTGCCATTTTTTTCTGATCTGTATGCATGTGGGGCAACAGGCATGAGAAGTACACGAAGATGATACCTTTCTGCAATAAATGCAACAGAGGCAAGATATTGAAGTACTGTATTCTCAACTGCATCATTGCAATCGTTATAATAACCATGCAATAGTGAGCCCCCAATTCCCTCCCGACAGTCGATCTCTCCAGCACTTAAAATAATTGTACATTTGATGCCATTACAAGATGAGACACATTTTAACCGTTCGAGACTGACGTGTAAATTGTAATGTGTAAAGAATTTTGTTGCTTTTCTAAAGTGCCAAGCTTTTATACCAGTTGACGGGAAGGGAACACAAGTTCGATAATCATTGCAATGAGTAGATGCGGGAGTAATGCAAATAGATTGCCATGCCAACGAAAGAACATGAGAGTCTCCTAACACGTATATGGGTTTGTGCGACAGACCAAATGGTTTGATAGAAGGTACAGTTGATTGTGTAGATAGAAGAGTGAAAAGTTCTTTCATGTAGCAAGAGAATTCAGTCATTGTTTCTTCAACAACAAAACAAACGTTGGTCAACTGCCGATTATCACGAAAGATAACATCCCAGATAGGCGTATGAATGACACTTCCGGGCTTTCTTTTCACTCTTTCACCTAAAACTAAACTTCTGATAAAAATGTAGTATGCCCAATGACTTTTGTACATCGTTGCTAAATGTCGACCCTCAGCCGATGAGGTTGGCAGAATTGCAGATATGTATGGTATAGAAAGACACGCTAGCTGAAGGAAAGGCGAGGCTATCGGAGATGAATATAGTAGCTTGAGCAACAGCAAGCGTAGAACTGAATCCATGGGTCTCATCATGTTTGGATGAGCTGATTGTTGATTGGGATCACTTTCGTTCCAAAGTTGCAATATTGTGGGTACCTTTAAAGTACCCTTTTTATCATTCATGAATTGTGTCATTCTCAGTAATCTATCCTCGCACGAAATACCACAATGTGACTTCCCTGACATTATAGCCAATTGATTGAGAATATCCAATGCGGATGGTGTTTCTGTATCATTCTTTGATTTGTGATATCTTTTGAATGCATTCGATATGTCATCAAACGCATTTAATATATGATCAACAAGGTCCAGAGACGTAGGAAATGCAATGTAGCATGGGGAGCGGCCACATTTCGACATGCCGCAACCGCAACCTTGAGCATTATCATCTCCATCTCCATCTCCGATATTGATTTCTCGAGTCGAATACAACGTGTCAAAACCTCCGGCTCGGTACAATAACAGAGCTATAACTCCAACTTCGGGAAAACCTGCAAACTCAGTCATTTGTGCGTAGTCTCCTACTACTTCCCACTCTTGACAAAATGAATTCTTATGTTCATCTATTTGATTAATTCCGTTCAACATGCGACAAATCGTCCAAGCTATACCGAAATGAAATACAGCCTGTCGGTTCAATCCACCATCACGAAGTGTTCTTCCTGCCAATCGATGGGCTGCCATCAACTCTTTCAAATCTTTTGATCGGCCTTCATGAATGCAATCTTTAGTAAATATATGGCGACAAATTCGACGGATACATGATTGAGCATGGTTCAAATCATGCTCCAATTCTTCTGACGTCGATGATGTTTCTGCATCTAAACGGGTTGGAGCGGCTGCTGTCCTTGCCCGGCGATCGAGACGATCTTCGGCATAATTCATCTCCACCGCAAACAGTGTATCAGACGTGGACGTGCATATGTTGTAGGTAAGTACCCAATGCAACTACAGCTTTATGTGCCTACCATGTAGATCTTACCACTTACCATACAGGAGGTACATCATTCATGTGTCTGAATCTAATTTTTGGCTATCATCAACTTTCAACTACTGTCTAAATAATGGGATCACATCATCCTACAAGATCCATACAACACCCAACTGTTCCTTCACAATATATTTTTAAGCTTCTTTTCCATACAACAGCACAACATCACAATAATCCTTCACAATATATTACAGCATTCTGAAGCGACATCGGCTACGTCTCCAATGACATTAGCCGCAATTGCAACACCAATGGCCGCTTCTGCCACATCCATCCAAGAACTCAAGTCAAAACCATCATTTCTCTCCATTTCAACCTGGCAAATCAAGAGGTATGAAAATAAATAAACATTCTTTGCATTGTGATAGAAGCCATGTTACCACATTAAAAATATTGATCAAGAGACTCACGTGATCTCCATCAGCCACAAACCTGTATGGCAAATCAAGGACAGTTCCGCTATGACAGCAATCCATGAGACAAGTCATGGTAACTCCTGCACTCATTGGCTTTACCAAATGCTTCAGTAGATCATCATCGCGAATTTGCCCGGCACGTTGGAAGTCCACTGGGATAAGTGTTTCGTCGTAGCTACCATTTGCATTTTGTTTAGAAACAATAGGTTAAATAATATATCCACAATTCAGTTCGTCCTCAAATGATGAAAATGACACGTATGAAAATAGTTCTCTTACCCGTCGTCTTCATCTCCATTTTGATCCTCCAATCTTCCACCATGTCCACTATAATGAATCCAAACTGTGTCACCTGGTTGGCTTACTCTAACAATCCAATCCAACGCCGCCATGATATTTGCATACGTCGGATTCGTATGCCTACCATCATCCATCAATATCTTCATATCTCTTTCATCAAATCCCAATTCATTAATGAGATACTTTTTAATGTTCGCTGCATCATTATGACATCCCGACAGTTCTCCATTCTGACCCACATAATTGATGCCAATTAACACAGCTCGCTTGGTACCACTGGGATTCTCGACAATTGTCATTTCTTCATTAACATCAATCAATTTGCTCGAACTCAACTGAGGTACTTGAGTATAACCCCCCTCCTCCAAATTAGCACGCATCATACGTAAAACGTCGACCCAACTCTCGCCACCTTGTTTATTGTACAGAACTTGGAGTAGCGCAGCAGTGCAGGCGCCTCCACGACGGCCTGCTGGATTGGGTAGTTCGAATGCGGTGATATTGGCATCGGCGGATGTTTGTGTGTCGTGACATCCGGAGATCATACGTGTGGAGGAAGGGATTTGGGCGGCTACTTGATCGGCGAAGGAGGACATGATGTTTGTGACTTGTGGCAAGCAATGCTACGTGAGTTGTTTGTGATTAAGACGAGAGTAAGAGAGAGAGAGAGAGAGAGAGAGAGAGAGAGATAATAGGTACCAGTCTCCGGTTAGTTGAAAAGCTGGACCTGTTTTCTTTGAAGATGCCGTTCTGTCTTGCTCTCTGAAGTTGAAACAGCAAGGTTTTGAGTTGTGAGATGAAGCGTTGGCGTTGGACCTTCATTTGGCTGTGGTGCTTGGCATTGGTTGCGTGTTGCGTTGGGCGTTGGGCGGGCGTTGCGAGTAAAAACTCTCATCACTTTCCACTTTCCACAGTGGTAGCTTTCCCCTCTCCACATGCATCACCCACCGCCGGCCCCTCCACCACAAGAGATATATTTGGATCGGTCGCCTGCACAATGCATCTCGCATCTTTCCTCTTTGTAACTGCGCTCACAACTATTTCAGCATGGACGCATCCAAAACCACTTTCAACCGAAATGCCAAATAACAGACGAACCCTTCTTCAAACTATTGTAACATCACCTTTGATAATTATCCCAACATCAGCCAGCGCCACACCCGAAAAAGACAAACAAAATCTCGTCGCAGGATACAATCGCCTCACATACCTATTAGATCACTGGGAAGCTGAAACAACAATCTGCAAAACCGGCCAAGAAACAACTTTTGGAGATGTCTGTGAACGCACCCCTCTCAAAGTCCAAGACTATTTAGGATACAAATCCATGAACGACCCACTATTCAAGGCGGATGCTGCAATGCTCCGTTTGAAGAATGTAGTCCCACCCGATGCCGAAGAAGAGTTTTACGAAGCCATTGATAAATACGTACAGAATGCAGAAGAGGCAAATGGGATGGCATTCGTTAGTAGTTGGGGTGAGGCAAACCCAGGTGGGGGGAAGGATAGGGTGCGACTTTTTATCGAAAGGAGTAAGAAGAATGTCATTGAAAGTAGGGATGGGTTGAAGAAAGTCATGGATATATTAGATTTGAAGCCGTGATTATCTTTGGTATCTCTGGTGGAGATAGTACATCCGTGACGCGTCAAATTCTTGGCTGTTATTCCTGAACTAGAAATCCACGTGATCTGAATGTTGCAGATGGCTCAATAGCTTGGATTAGCGATGACGAGAGAAACTTATGCATTCTCTGCCATTTTGTGATTGATTATCGTCAAGGAAGTCTTTTGTTTGGAACACCACTGAGCCTGGTCGATGCAAAGGATTCATTAAGCAACATTGATGAGATAATCCAAGTCTACCATAAGTGCAGGTGTAAGCACTATTTTGACTACTTTCACTTAATCATATTTGCAAATATCAAAATAGTAAAAACGTGATGTGTGCTCCTGTTCAATCACATATATTCATATATCCTTGACTACGGTATGGTACTGCATACTGCTATGACAACCTTTTAGAGAAAAATGCAGAGAAAATGCTTGCTCCTTTTACCCCAAGCCAAAATACCATCTTATGTGATAAGTAGATAGTTTGTTTGTTGTTTTGTTGATGCCGTGTAGATAATTGTACTGTCGCTGCGTTTTTTGCTCTATTGTAGTATTAACCTATATCTACTATCTAGCTACGAGAGGTACGTAGAGATACTCTCACAGAAATACATGTGCATCGTTCAAAAATTGATGCCAAAAGCAAGAAAAGATACACCTCGCCATCTCTCACAAAAAAATCACCCACAAGTTAAGGGAGCCCCAACACCACAACTCCTGGACAAAATAAAACAACGAGGAAACAATAGGCCGCATTCAACTGATAACAGTTTGTTTGGCCAACAAGTGAACGGTTGGATTTCATTAAATAATTTGCGCTGAACTGTTTCTTTTCAAACGACATTGCCTCGCAATCTTGGAACGCAAAGCACGACATCGAGCATTTTTCATCAATCGTTACTTTCTGGCTGGAAGAATACCCTACACAGTTTTCGAGTTTTTTAGAATAGCATGTCAGACAATTCGCTCAATGCAGCTCTCCAGTCAATGACCCCTCCGTCCCGCTTACTGAATCAATCAACTGCCACTCGACAACCCACATCCAATAGAATCCATCACAAATGGACAAGCGAGAACATCCCTGCAAACGATAACGCCAGCAGCCTAAAGCGCAATCTATTCACTCCCCAAAAGGCACCACTAAAGAGTAATAACACGACGGTATCCACTCCGCTACGTGGCAAAACGCCGCAACGTAATCTTCATCGCGCAACGCCTAAACGGAGTAATTCGGGAGAGTATTGCGGATTGACGGCTGAAATCACAAGGGAATTGCATTCGAGGAGTGTTCAAAAGACTCATCGTGCCGTGATGAGTAAGTCTATCAATGATGCCGGATATGTTTCATTTGGAATGAATAGTGGACTGCAAACTCCTCCACGATCTGTGAGGAAAGACAACGACATATTCACCAAGAAGGAGATTTCAGGTTTGGGATTGACACCCACCTTTTCGAATTCCAGTGATGATATCTCGCCTACAGATGTGAATACTCAGCCACTCTCAACTACATCCTCTGCAGCATATCATGCACCACCAACCAAAACACCCAAACTACCACCCTCCTCATCCAAGCCCAAACGAGGCCTTACCACACCCATCCGTATGAAGAACAAAATCTTCTCAGCCAAGAAGCTCAAAAAGTGTCTCACACCACCACGCGAAGGATTTGCAAGTCACTTACGACAACTTCGTAACAGCTCCAAGAAACTACTTCCTAGCGAGGATGAAATCGAGAGTAACGGAGCCCCGCCTTCATCGCCGGCATCTCTCATTTCCACGGCATTGCCCGGTGCTGATGAGTTTAAAATACACAGTACGGAATATGACCCATTCGACTTTCAATGCGAATTACCCCAAAAGAAGGAGATTGCCACTCATGGTAAGATTTGCAATCTGGTGGATTCTTACACTGGTATTCACTTGAACTTCAATTTTGCCATGTTGGCGGGGTTGACTAGAGGGACCTTGGAGAACGAGTACGAGAGAAGTACTGCAGAGAAACCGATGATTGCGGGTGCATGTCACAGAGATGTTATCAAAAGCATACTTGAATGTGAAGATGATTTGATTGTTGAAGGTTTCTTTCGTGAGTATGTTGGCGATAACGATAGTGTGGTTAGTAATGGAAAGACTCCCGTCAAGGCGACTCCTGTAAAAACCGCAAACAAGCCAGCGAGAGATGATCGAATTGAGGCAATCATTTTCAGCAGTGAAAAGTTGCGGCAGATTATAGTTTGCTTTAGAGGAAGTACAGCGAGTCAGGCCAAGCCTTTGAAGATGAACTATTTCGGAAAGGATGGTAAGCGATTACACTTAGTTGTCCTTGAATTTCTTTAGCTTTGAGCCCAACACATTCACATATACATATTCCTCGATTCTTCATTCTAGGATCATCTCTATTACATGAAGATCAACAAGTACGCGTCCTCTCTACTTTTCGGGATGCCTACTTTGGTACCCCAATGGAGGAAGCAGTATTTGCTCTCCTAGCCAACCTAGCCACGCGCAAACCCTTCTTTGACGTTGTCATGACAGGTCATTCCTTTGGTGGGGCATTGGCCACCATTGGTGCAATGCGATATGCTACAGCTCATCCCATGATGCGTGTATCCTGTCATGTTTTTGGATGTCCACGAATCGGAGGAGAAGATTGGAGGCAGAACGTACACTCCTTGGCGAATCTAAAGGTTTTTCGTGTCGAAAATGCAAGTGATCCATATGTCATACTCCCACATGGATCGGAATGGGTACAAGTTGGTCATGCAATTTCCATCGTTGACGAAGCAACTTCAGAAAGCAACGGAGTTTTATCCGCGGCTACCAACGGCAGCAGCAGTGTGCAATTCACAGCGCGCCGGTTCGACAGAGATCGTATCGTAACCAACAATGGAATGCTTGATCTGATTAAATGCCCAAAAGTCAATCTACCACGAGGGATGGCACAAGGTCTTACAACACATGGAAAGGCAGAACACGAAATGAAGTCTTATGTGCACAAATTAACATCTTCTGGAGACAAGTGGTTTACAGACTACATGGGCATGAGTGGGAATGGTGTCATCAGTTTTGCTGACAACGAACGCAGATTGTTGGCTTAAAATTAAGCTATGAAGTGCTATCTCTAGAGGGTGCTTGTGATTGGTTAAGACACAAGTATTGTATTAATGTGATTGATGTTGGTAGTATAGTCTTGTGTGTAAGTTTAACTAATACACACAATGGATATAAAAGTTAGCCCTCCCGTGCAAATACACATGCATATAAGATAGCTTGGGAAACTGAGCCCCTGTCCCCAAATCCTCCCAAGTTGACAATGACCTCCAATGAGAGTCTAAAGCTCTCCGTTGTATCATATCATCGTAATCTGACAAAAAAGACAATAATATTATATGATGCATCTCAAACCCTCCCTGACTTTGGCCGTCTTTTGACGAATACTCTAGTGAAAACTTACGTTACAGCCTGTACGAAATCATTTGCAACTATGTCAAGAGTAATCAATATTCAATCTACAGGTAACAAGATGATAAAATCAATAGAGTCATGACTTCTGAATGTTATTCAGTTATAGATAATTCACAAAAAAAGAAAAGCCAACCAAAGCTTAGGTGGAATTTATGCTTACCCTTTTGAAGGCTTTTAATTAGGGTTATATCAGTTATCCATTACTGGGTAACTGTTTGATAATTTTTACATTACCCCATCATCACATTTTAACTGACGGATACCAAATCGTTCCCTTTATACTGATCTTGTTAGCATAAATAACTAGCGAGAAAAATGGTATCCAATGTAATTCTTTTGTAAAGTATGTTAATGCGATTGACGTGTGACGCTTCATGCTATTTGTATGTTTGTTGTGGGTTGTGACGGGTTGAGGTTGGAGCGAAGGTGGCATCATTGCACAACGAAGTGGAATTATTGAGAGCATTGCACATGGGCAGGTTGCTGATGAGAATGGGGATGCAGTAATAAGCATCTATTACAGCTCTGAAGATTTGTTATATTGACTAAATCAGCCAATGTGTGCATTATTTCTTGGGCATTCCCTATACACAGAGGATTTTAGTACCAAGTGTAAACACCTAGGAAAATCCAACTATGAAACAAACAATGGAGTCTTTATTGTGGCTTTAGTCAGATACGCCACTTGCCCGGAAATTTTTGTAGAATTTCCAGTTATGTAGAGAGCGCAACTGAGAATCATTGTTATCTATCAATTTTGGGATGGATCTTCAAACTATTGGATAGCTCTTTGCTGCTTTCATTGTTGGAATCCTAGGGTACAGTGGCCTATACATCTTCTACAAGCGCTCAAATCCTTTTAAGTACATTACGCATATTGTGCCAGAGGAAATGTTAGAGTTTGCACGCAATAGCAGTGCGGCAACGCTGCTGCTAAACATGGTGTGGTGTGTCAAGATCAAAAAGATGGGTAGGGTGCCTTGTAGGTGAGTGTCATTATTTATATTGTGAATCCATCATTCTTTGCATGTTGTACTGACTATTTGCTATTAGAATTGCCAACTTTGTCTTGCCTCTTGCTCTTGAAGTTGCAATTAATATAGAAGGATCTGCAGTCTTCAGTTTCTCGTGCATTACTTTGGCATATTTGAACCGCATCACCCCAACTGTTGCGGATTCTATAGTACTGTACTGGCCTTAATTTTGACATTAGTAGGAAGGCACCTGTCCTATTACCAGCAACCAGCACTTGTACCCACACTGATGTTCTATCAGACAACATTGTAAATCAGATGTTTCTTTATTCTACCAAGAGAAATTATTGCAGCGATTGTGTTGACAACTTCTCTTTACCTAGTGGGGCATTGGCAAGTGATGGTATATGTTCAATCGTACTAAGTTGTCATACAATTCATCGAAGAGTTTGGTGAGGATGAGGGTGTGATAATGAGGTCTATGATAGTGTCGATATCGCAACTCTTTTCCAGAAGGACACTTAAGTGTCCCTCTGGCTTAGGCTTATGTGAACTCAGGTATGTTTGTCCAATCCAGAGGGAGTGGGAATCACTCCATTCCAGAGAAACACTTATGTGTAGATGTCGCGAAAAATTCGCGAAATAATTTAATATACATAATCACGCATGAATACGTGTATTAACCCCTGACGGCCACATACGCAAAACATTACGTGTATTTTCCGCGAATTATGCGTAATTCGCATCTCT
>JALLPH010000873.1:0-13923 GCA_036939855.1 Cyclotella choctawhatcheeana
GACTTTTGAAAAAGTCTGACAGAATGCCTTGTACTTGCAATTACATAATTACATACTAATACACAACATATTCAATGAACTCATATATCTAAAATATTATTTATATATATGTAAAATGAAATCATGCAGTAGTATTTGCATCAGCAAAATCAACAACTGTTCCGTCAGGATAAATGTAAAGTGTGCCCCATTCCTTGGCGGTTGCTTCAGTAATGAAATTATGAGTCTTCTCCATAGGTAACTCGGATAGGTTGTGACCAACAAGCCCAAACACAGGCATCCACTTTTTCAAGTACTTGGTAATTGCAGATGGTGATCGATTATAAATCCCGGAAAGACTCGCTCTACGATAGGCACGTCTAGCAACCATTGCACACATGCAAATCATTTCAAATGGTTTGATTGTACCCGTCCCAATAACATCCACGTCAACATCGAAGGTGCACCGTACAAAGCATTTAAAGTATTCCCATTTCTCGAATCCAAACAAATGATTCGACATGTAGTCATACTTTGCGTGCCAATCAGAGGATAGGATTGATCTTCGTGTCAGTCCGCTCATACAAATATCCTTTTGAAACTCAAGTCTCATCTCTTCCATCTTGCGTTCATATTCCTGCTCCATCTTGTTCCGTTCGAGTCTCTCTTTGTGTAGCGTCACTGCCATTTTGTCGAATTGCTCTTTCAGCCCATCAATGTCCAGAATAGCTTTGTGGGGATTTGTTTGAACTTCTTTCACTCTGTTGTCGTATTCACGCTCAGCTGGAGACCTCTTTTTGGTAGTGGATGAAGCAGCGGCCTGTTGATTCACTTTGTATTTTTCTCTCATCTTGAGCTCAATAGGACCGACAGAATTAGAAGTGCCCTGAGGCGGTTTGGGAGGGATAAAAGCGCCAAACTCCCCATCCGTAATCTTCCGTTTCTTGGAAGATGTTAACGTTGACGCTGCCAATGCAGATTGCTTGATCCTGTGACGAGTCTGTGCTTGATGAAGCTCATGTAGAATATCATCAAAGTTATTATTCGGGATGAGATAATATACTTGATCCCCGTTCCTGCTTGGCGTCTTACAGAGATCTATATCTGTAAGGCCAGCTTGAGTCCCTTCTTCTTTAGAGCAACGGAAGCTCTCTACTTGCTTTTTCTCGACTTTAGATCTCCCGATGGCTTCTCTAACACATGGTTTAAAGTGATGAACAGCAACTGGGAGACGGTCTTTTCTCTGGTTCAATTTATCTTGAAGCCGTTTCGCGTTGGTGCCGCGGCCAAACAGATGAAGGAAGCACAGATCGCGATAGCCGTTCTGGTGTTTCCCAATATCATTGGTCTTCTTAGAGATGGGGGGGATGAATGCGTAATCGAGCATACAGGCGTACTCATCGCCAAGCTTCTCCCACTCCCGCATAATCCCCTTGCACTCTGTTTGGCGGCTACAGATGCATGAGCGTGTAGTCCAAGTTGGAGCCTTTGCATTGCTTGTTGTTGTCGGCGGAGACACAAAGGAAAGTTTTGTCCCAGCAAACTGGGCAACTGATCGAGCGCCAGAATGGACAGCCCCCGCGGCCGAGACAGTGACAGAAGCAGCCGATGATAGCACGGATGCTGTAGGAAGACGTGCGGCTTGAGGTGGTTGACGGCTCATGGATTATCTTGTTCGGCGGTGTCAACAATGCGGCGGTCGGCCATGGATCGGCATGTAAAAATGCGTGGAGCTACGTAGAGCCCGGTATGGTTTCTACGTGCGATCAAGGGTGCGATCCACGCATGTAGAAAGGGTACCATAGCCGAGTAAAAAAAATTCACTGCGTTTATTAGAAATCGGCTCCACCAAAGTTTCCAATCACTACGACAGCGACAGCATCAATGCATACCATACACCTAGAAACACTAGTACCATAACACTCTAAATAGGTACATAGTAAATAGATCCAACGGGCCCGCTTCCAATAGCTTCCCAATCTATCATTACACATCAAGCAAGCAAATCAAACTATACCTAGATGAATGGCCATTAAAACGTGCAATCTACTTATCGTTTGGCATCTAAATAGCAACAAATAAAGTTTACATCTAAACCCCCCTCGAAGTACTGGTGGCCACTCATACATATGGTTACGTCAAGAGCATCATCAGTAGCCATGCTAAAATAAGAATGACGAAAGTTACTAACATACAACATGAATCCATAACTTGAAGGAGTTCACTGTGATTCCTGGGAAGCTTCATTAGTGCAACTGCATTGGCAACATCTTCCAGAGATTCAGATAGATAACCATCTTTGGCCAAGTCAAGTGCTACATTGTCAATACTTTGTAGAAATTGCAGGGCAGCAAAGTTAAGGAACATGCCAAGAATATCTGTAGCCTGCAGCAGCAGCGTTGTGTTGATGAAAAGAAATGAAAGCCCGTCCAAGAACCGAAAAAGATTGCCGAGATGAAATTTCCATTTGACCGCCCCGGGATATAAATCCAAAATAGCCTTGTCCCAATACATGTTGCTATATATGTAGAATGTCACGACCAATTCTTCTTGTAGGGCAAAGTTAACTGGCATCAATAGAAATTGCGTTGCTCGAACCATAGTAGGCACGTCAGAATTCGCTGGGAATCCTTGGTTGATCAAATATATCGCAATCATAATGATCAGAGATTGCTTTAGAAAGAACACATACAAAGCATAAAAGAATGATTGGGTGAAGAGGCTTGCCAAAAAGAACATGCTGTATACATCATCACAGAGTTCAGCCATGTCATCGTCATCGACCCCTAAAAGTTGTGCCATTGACACGGTGCCTCCTTTTCCGGCATTCATCTTCATTTGTTGTTTCTGTTTTAAGAATACCCTCCTTACTTCTTCTCGTGTAATAAACCCATCATGATCTTCATCCATCATACTAAAAAGTTCAGCAATGGCAATATCTGAATTATCAGTGTGGCGTTTCATGTACAATTGGAATTCTTTCAATGTGAGTTCACCATCCCCCGAAACATCTGCCTTGTCAAACATTTTATCTGCATCTTCGGCTACTCGTAAGAGCTCACCGTCGGGAACCATGGCTTCAACTTGTCCCCCCTGTTTCTCGATGAGCTCCCTTCTCCTTTTCAAGAAGTTGGCCCTAACTTCCTCCCTGGTCACCTCCCCGTCCCCATCCTTATCTATCATGGCAAACACATCTTGGATCATTTCAATGGAGTGCTTCGTATGTCTCCTCATGTAATACTCAAATTCATCGAATGAGAGGTAGCCATTTCCATCGGTATCGGCCAGGTCAAACATGGAATCGGCCGATTCCAACGTGGCCACCACTTCTTGGCCCATCAAATTCTTGGAGCTGCCGGACTGGGAGCGGTGCGAGGAGTGATTTAATGATCTACGAGACGACGAATGAAGACCGCGCGAAGACCGATGATGCCGCCCCCGCGATGATCTTCTATGATGATCGAGCGGTTCAATCTGCTTGGGTTTGACCTTGACTACTCCTCCGTCGTCGTTGAGGGCCACCATGACTCGATCGTGATTTTGGGTGTAGCCTGCTATCCGCCCCTCGGCGCCGTTGAGAGACCGGTTTCGGAGGCCGACGAGCCGAATGCTGGATCCTTCCTTTGGCAGCCTCATTTCTGTGTTGGTAACACGGCTCATAAATGAATGGGTGGTGCGGTGGGCTAGGTTAGCGCACGCTTGCAGGTTGCAGGTCAGATCCTTCACTTCACAACATACACAGATCTTTCAACGCCTTCGCTGGCATTGTTGCACAGTGCACAGCAACAATCTACCGTATGGTAGCAGGGGCGGGAGTGCGATGAAGGCCAGCAGGTTGTTTGTTCTAAAGAATTCATTTCTCCACCGGTGACCGATTCCAAGTCAGATTTTCATTGGCCCCCATCGATAGACTCCTCCTGTCTTTTCCTCGCTCACAAGTAAGGACGTCATCATCATCTCGATTTCGCTTCTTCTCTCTGCGTATGTACAGCTACGTAGATACCTACCATATAGGTAATAGGTACCTCACACCTCTTCTCAATGACCATGGAATCCATCCCCCGCCGAGCCCGTGAAGAAACGACCGATAAATCCGAAAAGCCATCCAACGATAAACCATCATCATCATCCTCATCTCTCATTTCAGGCCTCGCCCCGCCTCCCGTAGTCACCGAACAGGCACCAAAGAAGCACAATAAGACCGCTCTGCCTCCTCCTCCATCACGTGAACCTGCCGTCGTTGGTCCCGTGACGTCTGCCAAATCATCCGAGAGTATCAGTAGTAGTCATCATAATAGTCCATCCGTCAAACAATCTTCTTTCCTACCTCCCAAAGAAAATCAACCTTCATCAAAGAACGACCCAGCCGCAATGAGCAAGGCCGAAACTCGAACGTTATCCAATCTAGACAAATACATTGATGTGGTGGCCGCCAGTATCAAAATGAAGAAAGAAAAGAGCGGCAGCGGTAGTAGTGGCGGCGTTGTTGGTAATTCCGTATTGGATAGAATCAATAATGAATACAGCGGACGGAGAGAGGGTGGTGGTAAACGTGGTGGGGGTGTCGATTTGGTAAGAAATATGAAATACTTATTGCACAGAGATGAGAGCTTCATCTGAAATGAAATGGTCTACTGACATTCACATAATCATCATTTTGGCTTTTCGACGCAAACTAAAAGTTTGGATCCTTCCAAAGCACATCCCAACGATACGACTTCTTCACCATCGATCCACAAACGTCCATTCCGCAAATCCCACCGTTACCCAATACACGCATCCCCATCTTTCCCGAAGATTTCCCCCCCAACGGTCCCAAGGAACATTCGTTACGTTGGTGGGGCGTCGTCCCTCCCACACCGGAATTATTAACGAGGCATGAACGTATGGCCGAGGAGGTGGGGTATCCCATTGGTAAGAGAAAACGAGGGGGCGGTGATGATGGTACTACTGGATCTTTGGATAAAAAGACTGAAGAGAAGAAGTCCATTCGTGGTAATGATAGGGAGGAGGAGGATGTTTTTGTTAAGAAGGAGTCGGCTTTGATGAACAACGATCGAGATAGATCGAGGAGTAGTCGACATAATAGAGACGAGAGGAGTCGTGATGGGAGACGAAGGAGTAATGAAAGACGTGATACTAGCAGAAGTAGGGGTTCGAGTGATCGTCGTAGGTAGAGAATCATTGTGTGGATTGATAAGTTCAAGTTGTTATTAGACTTTTTCCCGAGGAAAGAAGCGTTGAGTTTGCATAGAACAATAAAGAGGTTGAACAAAGGCTGAGAGTTAAAATTAGGGCGACAGATTTCTATTCCTTGAACAAATGAAGTGGTCTTCAGGTGCCAGTTACTTGCTACAGAGTTTTTCTCATTTTCATTGAAATTCAGACGATTTCCATTAGCAAAACCATATGAGAGCAAAACGCTAGAATGAGAAATGGCCCGTCCGATATTCCGTCTAAAGCCAACCTCGGATGGTCAAATGGAATTAGAATTGCCACCACAAAACAAAACTATTCCTGATCATCCAGATGCAAAGAAGTTAGACAAACGCAACATTTCAGGCGATGACTTTAGCCCATTAAATAATGGTAGACGATGTACAGACTGTTTATTTCTGCTACTTATTGTGTGCAGCTGGGTGGCCATGACGGGCCTGGGACTTGCTGCAACTGGTATTGTACCTTCTGAGTATATAAGACAGGGTGGTAAGCTATACAGTGTGTGTGTGTGTTTACTCTTTGTGCAAAACAACATGTCATGAATCTTCAACCTGACCCAAAACTCAACTATCCAAATGTGAAAATGAACAGATCCCAAAAGACTGGTGAACGGCCTTGACTATCACGGGAACCTATGTGGCATTACAAATTACATCACTCCAATTGGAGATGATGTCATTGATCTTGCAAAGGCATATCCTCTACCATCAGGGTTATTCGTCTGTGTAGACTCTTGCCCAGACACCACCACTCTGGACGAATTCATATGCGAGTATGAAGTACAGCATGAGATTGATCAGACACTTGGCACCGCTGCTGAACTTACAGGCAGTGAATTGACAAATAACAATAGCTCCGAAAAGAGTCTCTATCTCTTCTTTACAAGTCAAAAGCAGTGCTCGCCTAGAATTCAGAGCACGTCATTTCTTGGATATTGTATACCAAGCAAGCCTCTGGAGGAAGTCTTGTTAGGAGATTCACCATTGAGTAGCAACTCTACCGCATCAAACAATGGAACGACATCAAATGGTGCTACATCAGTCAGCAATGACTCGACCGAAAAGAAGTCAAGTTCAAGTAATGAAGCTTTTGATATCATCATGTCAGACGTTCATAATGTACGATACGTCATTTTTGGATTTGGATGGGGCATTGCAATGGCTCTTGGTATCGCTTTCCTCGTCATCATTCAGCTTCCCTGTATCTTAAATATGTTGGTTTGGTCAATGGTGCTTCTCATCGACGCCGGCCTTGTCTTTGCAGCGTATTACACAAAAGGCGTTAGTGCCACATGGGAGGCATCAGGCAGGCCTGGCAATGAGGCTCTCGCGTTATATTACGGATCTTATGTTCTATATGGTTTAGCAGGCTTGTGGTTGATGGCAATTCTTTTCTTACGCAAGCGAATCATACTTGCTGTATCATGTGTCAAAGAGGGAGCTCGAGCAATATCAGCTATGCCTCTCATGACACTGTTTCCTGTACTTCAAGTGTTGTGTCTCGTCGCGTTTACAATCGTGTGGGGAGTCTACATGGCTTATTTAGCCTCCTCTGGTGACATCCAAGCAAGCTGCATGTGTCCAGAAGACTATAACTATGATGTGAGCTTCGGCAGCAATGGCATCACACCTGCACCGTCGCCAGTCAGCACCATTGAGCCAACATTGACCGTGAACAGTGAAGACAACTTCTGTGAGGCCGGTTGCTTCATGTATAAGGAACTTTCGTTTGCCAACAATACCAAATATGCAGCGTTGTACATGATATTCGTATGGTTCTGGACATCACAGTTCATCATTTCATTGGGACAGCTCGTGGTAGCTCTTTCCGTCAGCATTTGGTATTTCACTCGGGATCGAACCAAAATTGGCAACTCTACCTTCATCAAGTCGGTAGGTCTAATATCCTTGTACCATCTTGGCACCGCTGCGTTTGGCTCGTTGATAATTGCAGTCATCAAAACAATCAGAACGGTTCTGACCTACGTGCAAAAGAAAGCTACCAAGAGTAAACTGAGACTGGCAGCTGTGTTATTGGCAGTTCTAAAGTGCATGCTGTGGTGCTTAGAAAAGTGTCTCAAGTTTGTGAATAAACAGGCATACATCCAGACTGCGATCTTTTCGTACTCATTTTGCAAAGCGTCGCGGATGGGTTTCTTTTTAGTACTACGTAACGCCCTCAGAATATCGGCTGTTTCAATAGTCAGTCAGGCAGTCTTGTTCATCAACAAGGTTTTTATTCAAGTGGCTTCCACAGCCGCTGGGTACTATTACTTGGATACATACTATGGAGATCAACTGAATTCTGTAATGGCACCTACTCTTCTTATTGCGATATGTAGTTATGCCGTGAGTGAAATGTTTGACGAAGTATTCGGGATGGCAATATCAACCATATTGCAATGCTTTGTCATTGATGAGGAAATGCATGAACCTGACGATCGGTTCGCCCCTAAAGAGCTGGCTGGCACTCTTGATTCCACACAACAAAAATACAAGAAAAAGAAGAGCTCGACAGCTAGTATTGGAATAGATAAATAGATCATCAGTGATCAGTCAGCTTATGAAGAAGTTTGATTCGCTCGCCAATCAAACTGTAGTTACACACTCCTCTCCACCAAGCTTGTGCTCATTTTCATCTTGCACATTTCGTAACGATGTCTGTTCATGTTGTTCGGATTTCTTTGATCTACCAGGCTTTAACCTCCACTCGAAACCAAGACCCTCTAATGCCTGAATCCTATCTTGATTCATGCATGATTTCTCACCCCTCATGTACAACCAATAGTGAGTTCTTTGATTCTGCGCCCACTTGGAGAGCTTAAAAAGAGGATCAGAATTGTCTTCTGCCTTGACTCGAGTGTGACCATGACTAAGAAACAACAAATAAAGTTAGAGTTGAACAGCGGGCTGCATCTTGTTACCACTGGCTATAGATAACTTACTTTTCCTTGAACTCCCTGAGCGCATTCAGTTTGTCGTTCCAGCCTTTCCAGTGAAGAGGTTTGCTGTTTTGAGAATCGAAATCAAAGCCGGCTTGCACAAGCATTCTGAGTCGCTCGTCAGACAGAGTATGCTTTCCATTCTCAGCGACACCATTCTGATAAAAATTCCGTTGATTATCAATCCACTTCTTCAGCTCCTGAAGCTGTGATTCATGTTCTGGGTACATTTGCATAACTCGTGCTGAGACACGACGCAATCCAGTTTTTTGCTAAATCAAGAATGATTTTTTAGCTGTATTTTAAGATTCAGATAATATTGTGTCGAGTATATCAATTATGCGACTTACTTTGTACCTCTTGTATTGATTCAGTTTGTTTTTCTGGATATTCATATGTAAAAGATATGAATTAAAATTGTGATATAAGTTAGGTGTTCAGATCTTCAGAATCTCACTCACCCATCTTAGATCTGAGCTTTTACGAGCACCCATCACAGCAGTCTCAGCGACAAATACCTCTGACATGTTAATAATAGGAATGGCAGCTAAAAAAGAATCGGTAAATTATTCAGTCAATCACTATGTAATGTAGGAACCAGGGTGAAACTTACCTATTGGTGAAGGTTTGTTGGCAGTCATGGAAGGTAAAGGGGATACATCAAGACGAACTTTCCAAACAAACCCGATATTGTTAAGGCGTTCTGAAAGATGCAAGCAAAAACACAGAGTGCAGTTTAGTCGTCAGGGTTCATATATGTAAAAATACACCTCTCAACATTATATGATCTTACCATATCTCTCATCAGTCAAGGCGGAGGTTTTCTCCCCTTTTACACGTGCCCTGTATGCATCTCGCATTCGATCTGTCCACTTGGCCAATGCTGTGAGCTCTTCGTTCTCATTTCTAGGGATACGCAAATGACCACGACTCTCTTTGAATTCCATTAGTTTTTGTAAGTTTGCATTGAACTTCTCGTCGTGTTTGTTAGGATTTGCAGCAATACTCGGTTGTGATAAGCCATGCATCTTTTTGTTTGAACAAATCACACTGGAATTAGATTCTGCACGACGCTTCCATTCCTCGTATAAGTTGTCTAAATCTGCAACTTGAGCTGCATTTAATTCAGGACGATTCCTTAATGTATCCAACAGACCAAGTTGTGTCTGTGTTTTCTCTTCCTTCGTAGGTCTACCGGGCTTGAAATTAAACCCAATCGAGGTTAGTTTTTGTATACGATCCGCCGACAATGTATTGGATGTATAACTAGTCCTCTGACGTTTGACCCATGATCCTAGCTTCGATACCTCTTCATCCATATCAAATGCATCACGTGTACGCTTCTCCCCCCGTTGGGTTGTTTTGTATGGTACACGAAAGTGCTTGAATTGGGCATGAAATCGCTTTAGTTGTTGAAATCGACTATCCCATGATTCATTCTGTTTCGAACTGGTTTGGTCAACTGGTTCCAAATGCTGAGTATTACCTGGTAGACTCGTGATGATTTTAGAAGGTTCTATCTTCCATTTATACCCAAGCTATGAATAAGAATAGCACAGATTAGATGTTACACATGAACATTACCCAGCACCCAGCCATGCAACAACCTTTCGAATACGAAAAAAAACAAAATACTATACCTCACCTCATCCAAATCCTTGATACGCTGTACAGTGAGGGTAGATTTTTTGCCTTCGAGGAGCTTACGATAATTTTGCCCCTGATTGTCAAGAAATCGGTACAGCTTCTTGTGTTCGTCTTTTCGTGGCACATTCACGTGCCCGTGTTGTTCTTTGAATGCCCTGAGCTCTGATATATGAAATAAGACGAAACATTTCACACAGACACACACCAGTCAGTACTTTAAAAAGGCAGCATACTGTACAAAGATACGTCAGATGCTATATAGAGAACGAACCTTTGATATGTTGATTCCACTTCTCATCGTGCTGGTTCGTCGGTTTATGTTTGGCAGCTTTCTTTAGTTCTTCGTCTGCATCTGGCAGTGGAACAGTTGAATTTGTCACACCATTACTCTGCATTGCGTCATTTGAGGCGTGAAGAGCGGAGTTATTGGTGGTAGCAGTTTCTTCTTCCGCCGCCCCGTCTTTCAACTCATCTTCTGTACCTTGAATAGCCGCATCCACAGCCTCTGCGGGCGCAGCTGTATTGTTTAAGGGTGGAAGCTCAGGCATGGCGGCGGCAGTCGAATCGTCTTGACCTGCTCTATCAGCACCTCGGTTCGTTGCTTCATGGTCTTCGTTCATCATGGTCGTTCCTGTTGTTGGTTTCTCTGGGTTCGTTGGGTTGTTTTTGTTGTTGTTGTTGTTTGTCGTTCGTTGTCAGTCTTCAATCTTCAACGTCAACCAAAAAACGCAAAACGCAAATGAAGGGCTTACCTAAGCCACATCCATGAATCATGATGGCCGGCTCAAATCGAAAGACGCTCCTCCGGCTCCTTGCGTTCCTGCTTAATCACATGACAATCAAGGCGCAACAATCAGCCGCCGGCCAAGATACGCTAATAGCCCTAATTGGACGAGACTACGTAATGATGGGTGCCGATTCCAGTTCGTCCGGAGGAGGAGGCATTGCATTGACTTCTTCGAATATTGACAAGCTTGCGGTGATTCATGACGGAATGAGTACTACTAGCAGTGTCTCTCGGTTAGATGCGGCTCTGGGGCAGCAGTCAATTGTTGTGGGGTTTGCTGGTGATGCTGCTGATGGTACGAAGATGTGTTAAAAGAATCGTTTGTACATGCAATCCCAATTGGCCTCTCAATCTCCTCGTCCTGATTCTGCAGCTGACAGATTGGTTGGTACACTACGGGCCCATGCCCAAATACGTGAACTCGAAGCGGGTATTGGGAACGATGCAGTGTGTGTCTTTAACGGTCAATCCAAATATTATGCATGTGATTCGGAAGCATCCATTGGCACATTTCCCACATCAGGTCTAGATTCCGAGGCTATTGCACACCTTGCTAGGAGTGAAATTGCATCTAGACTTCGATCTCGACAACCTCTGCAGCTGTGTTTACTTGTTGGTGGGATGGTTCGATGTAATCATTCCCAGAATGTGCCTTCCACTTCACAAATACAAAAGTCATCATCGTTTTCGGAAAGAGTTCAAAAGCAAGTTATTACTGGATCTGAATCCTACAGTGCCAACAGCAACGAAAAGAGAATAGCAAATTTACAGCAATCCACATTAGTTTCATCTTCAAATGCTCAGCACGAATCACAATCAAATCCTCTCGTCATCCCCAAACTATTTTGGTTAGATCAATATGGATCATTACAATCCCTATCCTATGGTGCTCACGGATTCGGTTCGAATTTTGCACTATCGATACTAGATCAAAGATACAGGAATGACTTGACAAGAGAAGAGGCAATTAATTTGATAAGTGAATGCTTTCAGCAGTTGAGACAGAGGTATGTGATTAATTCGCCAACAAAGCCGAGAATTAAGTGTGTGGATCTCTGTGGAGTTAGAAAAGCCAATGATTGTGATGATTGAACGCAACTTTAGTTAGTACCATATAGTAAAGCAAAGTTAATCATGAATAAGTAACAAGGCGGGTGTTGAGAGAGCTGTTAGTACCATATCTTTGGGTATCTCTTGCATTCAGTCCGTCTAGCTAGCTAGCTACTTAGCTAGCTGTGTCAGTAGTTAGCTATCTAGTAGGTCTATCAAGAAAATATCGTCTCTTGCCGCATGAAAAAATATTTATGATTTTAATGATTTTAAAGGTCAAACGTGATTCACTATGAGTCAGTATCATTATAAACACATATCTAACCTTTACAAAGCTTACCATGTTGAACTACAGACGTCAACATCACGCATCCCACGACAAACCCATCACTCAACTTCTGTTCTTGTCTACACACGGATGCGATGGCCGCAGCGATCACATCAGACACGTCTAAACAAGCCATTTTAGTTCTAGTGCTTCTCTGCGTTACCGTTCCCTTTGTAGCAGTTCATAAATCATATACACAGCAAGTTCAAGTGTACGAAAAATGGGTTCATGAAATATTAGATCGCCCATACAAAGAAGAAAGGTCACCAAGCGAAGAAGCTCAATCAAGTTATGATCCAGTTGTTGTAACTCTGGAACATCTGCTATCTGGGAACTTACCAGAAGCACTGAATCGTCCGCATTATAAAAATGAGAGTGCACATTCTGAGTTCAATCCTCGTGGTGCATGTTGCCAAATGCTGTCAGACGTATTGATAGGGCACAGAAAGTCAAACGATTACATCGAATGCAAAGGAGTCACAAAATATGGCAATATTTCTAAAAGTGCATTTATATAGTATTACCTCATTCAAACTTTTCTCTTTCATTCTCTAAGACTATGTAATTTTCATATGAATCCTTACTCCTTTGCTGTTCTCACCATTTGAAATCAATCTCATTCAACTTCATCTCTCTTTCAGGTTTCAATTTTCCCTTCCTATACATTCCTCTTTGCTTATACATCCATCTCGATAGTTTACTTTCATTAACATCTTTAGATCGATCACGAGGATAAACATTGTTATGCTCAGCCTATTAATTAAAAAGACTATGTGTTAGTGTATGTTATGTAGCTTGAAATTCAAACAATAGCTACTTACCAACCACGTCTTCAATTCCACGAACTTGTCATCCCAACCTTTTGACCAATTTTGCCCATCCCAAGCAAAATTGATGGTGTTCAACTTGGCCTCTCTCTCTACATTCAATGTCTCATTCTTCTTCTTCATCCTTTGTTCCTTTATCCATGCTGCAAGTTTTGATTCATCGCTATTTTGCGATTTCTGATTCGGATAAGAATTGTTATGCTCCTCCTATTAATTAAAAACACTATGTGTCAGTGTGTGTTATGCAGTTTGAAATTCAAACAATAGCAACTTACCAACCACGTCTCCAATTCCACGAACTTGTCATTCCAACTATTTGACAAATTTGACGTAGCATACCTATCCCAAGCAAAATTGATGGTGTTCAACTTGGCCTCTCTCTCTTCACTCAACGTCTCATTCTTTTTGCACAACCTTTGTTGACTTACCCACCTGCCAAGTTTTGATTCATCACTATTTTGCGATTTCGAATTCGGATAAGAATTGTTATGCTCAACCTATTAATTAAAAACACTATGTGTCAGTGTATGTTGTGTAGCTTGAAATTCAATCAATAGCAACTTACCAACCACGTTTCCAATTCCACGAACGTATCATTCCAACTATTTGACAAATTTGACGTAGCATCCTTATCCCAAGCAAAATTGATGGCGTTCAGCTTGGTCTCTCTTCCTTGTTTCAACACTCCCTTATTGTACAATTGTCTCTGGTTGCAGCACCAAACACTAAGTTTCTTCTCGTTGGCGTCATCACTTGATCTTTTTGGATAGCAGTTGTTATGTTCCTCCTGTGAATTGAAGATTAGATATGAGTGTATCCTTTATAGATAAAAAATGAAGAAAAGTACACTTACCAACCACATTCTGAGTTCCAAGTATATCAAATCCCAACTCTCCTCCCTTTTATTTTCCCTTATCTTCAGATCAGATGATGGTGGTTCAAATGTAATTTTATATTCGCTTGCCCATCCCTCAATTGTTTCTTCGTTGTTCCATCCATCAGACAATTCCATGAGAGCTTGTGATGGAGTCACTTCTTGATGTAGCTGCTCATGGGTTGTTGCGCAAAGTTGTCGGAGCAACGATGGCTCAGAAGATGTCAGAATTGGTGAGGTGATTACTTCATCAAAAGGACTGAAGAGCTC
>JALLPH010000874.1:0-16147 GCA_036939855.1 Cyclotella choctawhatcheeana
CATCCTCCACAGTGACGGTAAGTGGGTGCAGGGACGGAGCAAACCCAAAATTTCTTACGAGTTCCTCCTACGGGGTATCCAGTACCAATTTCACATTAAATGGCCTTGTCACCAGGCCCATTCTTTCAAGCCTTTTTTGTCCGATTTGGGAGCCTATTGCGCGAGCCTATTTCCAAACTCGTAACTCATCTTCCTTCGAGAAACAACAACAACAACAACAGCAGCAGCAACAGCAGCAACACAGCAACACAACGACAGCAACAAGAAGGAAGTCCAGTAAAGAGAGCAAAACTATAACATTAATAATAATCTCGCTTCATTATTGTTTGCATAGAATATATTATTTGCATCAGTTAGAAGAATGCAGCATTCAATTTTGTTATATTAAATATTAGTAGTTCTTATGTTATTCTTACTATTGTTGTAATAAACAGTTGTTGTTGCATCCCCTCGTTTAACACAAATACATTCACAAAATCATTTCATCCCTGGTTGATTGCTGCTTCATTGTGTGCTTTTGCTTACGAATTTACGAAACTCTCCCCGTGCACTGGACTCTATCCTGCACCTCAAATGCACTCCTCATCACCAGTCATCAGTCTACCAAATAATATATTGTGTTCTTGGCGGGTTTGTTGTGTTGTCTACGCCTCAATTAATATCACGGATAATGACAGCGTTCATAATTTGTTGATTAGCTGTCGCTGCAATGCTATTCGGTCTGCTGATCGGTGGGAGAGGATGCACGGAAGGGGTCACAGCAGCAGTAGGGGTGCTGACGTGGTAGTACGAAGCAAGGCAATCGCAGTGGTTGAAGGACCTGGTGCTGGAGAGGAGACAAGGTGCAAGGTGGCACCGGAGGTGGAGGCAATGGAGGAAGGCAATGGGTGGGTGCCAAAGGCGTTGCTGTGGACTGTGGATGTTGAGTTGCCCGTTGAATTGTTGGTTTGGCCATGAGTTTGGCTGTTTTTGGCTCTCGCAGATCCCCAATCCAAATAGGCTCCCAACTCCCAAATTGGAAAAAAATACCTTTGATTTTCAGCAGAATCCGAGGTAATTAATTTGCCAATCCGGAAGAAACAGTGAGATCGGGCGAGAACTTGCTCAATCAGCTCCCAAGTCGGATCAAAAAAGGCTTGACCGAACGGGTCTCAGTCTGGGGAAATGGTGATAAACACATTGACTCACCCTCTCACAAAAGGTTTCAAATCATCATTCGCACAAATTCCTTCTTCCTCCTCAGTGGCAGAATTGACAAAGTTACAAGTCTCTCTATCTACTAGCACAGCTTTTAAATTGATGATATTTGCAATTCTAGTTGCAACCTCTAGCTTAGAGGCACCTCCTTCTGGCCTGCGAAAGAGGATAGTTGTTATTGGTGTTAATGTAATCAACAAGTATCTTCTCAGAGGTGCAAGGATCTGCTTGTGTATTGTTTATTCTTGCCATCATTATGCCAGTTTAGACACCTGGACTGAGTGTTCTTGGTGAAAAGCTCATACTTCATGATGCTTCACGGTGCAGAAGACTTTGTCATCAAAAACAAGGGACTGTGTATTAGAGCTCTTATTGATCATGTTCAGATTTAGAACTAGGTTGACCTAGATTTTTTTAGAATAGGTATCAAGCTCTGCATGGACAGGCCAGGCAAAGCAAAGCAATAATGATTGGAATGAGAAATAGGGCCTTGAAAATTATTTGGAAGGAGCAGAGCTAGGCCAGATGATTAAGAGAAGAGTCTTATTCAGATTTTCTGATCACAAGTGGCTGGAGCTCCTCTTCTTTTCTATTTGCATACATATTTTTCTTAACGGAAACAAAGAGAGAGTGTGAACTTTGCCTTGCATTCCACGTGGAGCATTGTAATAAGATCTATCATGCAAACCACATATGGATATCATAACAATTAATAAAGCTACTTGGCTAAAAAGGCCGAACTTCTTTGAAGCAGAACCTTAGCACTGGCAAACCTCCCTTGGCTTCAAGCTGCTGTGAAATGAGTGTATAGACCCGAACAGTCACAGAAGTGAATTATAGTGCACAAAGCAAGGGCCTATATTTGGCAAAAAATTGACCATACCCTTGACTCAAAAGTTAGCTTGTGAAGACCTGAAGACCATTGCAGAGAATGAATTCCAATCTCAACCATGTCTGACCATTCATTATACTAATAATGAGATATTGGAACAGTCAAGCTGCTGTGAAATGAGTGTATAGAATAGACCCCAGCAGTCACAATCTTGGTGCCTGTATCAGGGACCACACTGGGTAAATTCAGACCAACCTTGTCTCTATAGTCAGCTTGCGGAGACCATTGCAGAGAATGAATTCCAATCTCAACCATGTCTGACCATTCAATATACTAATAATGAGATATTGGAACAGTCAAGCTGCTGTGAAATGAGTGTATAGACCCCAGCAGTCACAATCTTGGTGCCTGTATCAGGGACCACACTGGGTAAATTCAGACCAACCTTGTCTCTATAGTCAGCTTGCGGAGACCATTGCAGAGAATGAATTCCAATCTCAACCATGTCTGACCATTCAATATACTAATAATGAGATATTGGAACAGTCAAGCTGCTGTGAAATGAGTGTTAAAGGCCCCAGCAGTCACAATCTTGGTGTTGGCGTTGGTGTGCAGTGTGCAAAGTGAGGAGTGAGGGCCACATTGGCAAAACTTGTGACCACCCACATTTGCAAAAATTTGATGAGCGATTGTATTTTGCTGCTAACCATGACCAGGACGTTGAAATTTATCAGACAACATGCCCCAAGAAAATGACCGAGAAACTATGGGAAGTTATTGCTAAGCGTAAGGCTGGGACAACATTTTCTACTGCCTTGGGTTTAGCAGAGCCAAAAGCTGCGGGTTTGATATGTGGATTCCTAAGAGACCTAACTTGACCTAACACATGAAAAGGCAGCACAAGAGGAGATTATTGGTGCTCAAAATCTTACCCATAAAATCATTGATGCCTCCTTTGATTGTCTTTCTGTAATCATTGAGTGTGGTATCATCTTGATGATAAATGAGCAGTCCTCTAAGGCATTGGGTTGATGGTCACAACAAGAGCTCATTGTGCAAAATATAGTAAGCATGATCAATATGCTAAAAGAGCATGCCTCACATCAAAACAATTACTTCTTACAATCCCTCAAGACTGGAATTAATCATATGATAGGTACTGGTACTGAACAAGAATCAGAAGCTTGCTGCAAAGATGGCCGTATTGTTCCTTGTATTCTTGGCTTGAATCTAGGAAGCAAATTATTTTGCCTCTCAAGTCACAATTAACGACCTCAGACGAGTAATTACCTCACTTTACCTGAGTAAAGGTAAAGTAAAATTAGTGGCCTCGCCCATACTGCGAAAGTAAAGTAACTCAGCAGAAGTAAAGTAAAGTGAAGTGAAGAAAAGCACCAAAGCAAGGCTGTATGATGCTTCTGAGAGCAAATATTTTTATTTTTGTGGTAACTATATTAGCAATACACTAACTGATATATAAATTTGCATTAAAAATCCTAATTAAGCAATCTTCCCTGCACCGCCTACTCTTCCTCCTTCTCCTCCTCAGTAAGGTATCATAAGTGTGACTAAGGCTTCAATTTGAACTTCAACCCCCCCCCAGCATGACTGCAGTCATGACTTCTCATGATGTTCTCACTTTACTTCCGCCAAAAGGAAGGGAACCACATAAAATTTGGAGTAACCGAGATAATATGGAGTAAAGTAAAGTTATTTGTTTCCTAGGCTTCAATGAAGTCAATGGAACAGGCAGGAGCAAGGAAGGGTGTTTTGTGGTTTCATCCGTAACTTATGTACCATTCTGTTCTTTAAGATTCACTCTTACTGTCTACGCATAAAAACAAAAACATTTTAAACATTGGATCTCCTGCATCAGTTACTTTTATCTTTAAATCTAACTTACATTGTTGAGTAATCCACAGAGGGCTTTTTAATCACGTACATAATCAGACATGTCAGGGCAGTGTCTCCTCCCGCAGTTATCAGCGTCGAAGTCAACGTCGAAGTCGAAGTCGGACGACTGAGGGAATGGGTCCTTTTTTGTCCACCAGATGTCAACAATGAGAATGCTGCTAAGAACTCTCTTCTCTCTCTCTCAACTGTCTCTCCTTACTCGAACTAAACAAACTAACCACACTCCTCGCCCCAAACTCCTCCCCCTCTCCCAGAGGGAGGATTTTATGGATATGGATGGTGTGTCTGTTTCTGTTCGCTGCGCCAGCAGTCTCTAGTAAATTATGTAGAGGGAATCAATTGAAAACTCAACAACCCCAAAATAACACTTGCTTGCTTTGTTACTATCTGCTCAGAGACTCCCCCAACTCTGTAGGGTCTGTTCTTTCCAAGCAAGGCAAGAAAAAGAAAACCCCATGCTAGGTTAACCATAGTTTATGCCCTAGGGTAGAATACAAATTAGCCAAAACAAAGCACACTTTAGATGGTGGTCGAATCTCGACGGAATAGATTCGAAGCGTCCCAATCCCGTTTTGATACGATTGTTATTTTTCACGATTACCATACCATACCGTGAACTTTTGCATCAAAAACTAAAAGAGGACATACAGCCGGGTCAACAACGCAAACGCAGCCACCGACCGCATTACAGCATCATACAGACACGAGGAAAGGCAGAGAGTGCAATCAAGAAGTGTAGTTGAAAATATATCAATCAATGGCGGACGAAGAAGAGAGAAAGAAAAAGAGTGAGTTTTTGTTATTTTGGCGGTTGGAATTAGAGAGCCACTCGCTTTGAGAGTGCAGCCTATTTTTCATGTTAAGACAGTTCAATTGGTAACACGTCCGGGCTGTGTTTTTTTTCATTGCATGGCCTTTCGAGAGATTTAATGGGGAGGTGTCTTTACATGTGTCGGAGAAAAAGAAGCCCAATTCATCTTTCTAGGGAGAGAGAAAAGTCGATACATCATGCTTGTTGGACTAACGGGAGGAGAAGACATCTTTCATACTACATATATTTTTCATTTGTTTGGGACTTTGTTCTCGAAGAAAATATATTTCAGGGGACATTCATTGAGTCTGAGAAGGGGGAGAGCTGAAGAATTGTTCAATAGTTGTTTTCTTTTGGGGGGCATCATCTATAATATCTTGCTTTTGTCGAAGTTAAGATTGTCAGAGAGAAACCTGGATGCGTAAAGGCAGAGGGGAGGGGGAAAAGATTTTGACTCAGAGGTTTTTTGTTTAGTGTTTGGTGAAGCCATCTCCTTTCAATATTGTATTCTTTGTCTGTACAGACCTTTAATGCGTGGTCAATCGGAATTCGGTTCAAAGAAATACTTGAGGGAAGATAGATGGAGGCTTTTTTCATTTGATTTAATTTTATTAGAAAGTGATTCATGAAGAAGAAGAAGGGGAAAGAGGGGGATAGGAGCACTCTTTTGTGGCATGTACCATATCTGTCTTCTTGTATTTGTTATACACGCAGTGTTGTATCTCATCTCAATCTCAATATGAAGAATTCTAACAACAAATATTTTCATGTCTATGAATATCCTCCATAAAAACAGAAAAGAAGGACAAGAAGAAAAAGTCCAGCCGTCGCGAACGTCAAGATGACGAAGAAGCACCCCTCCCCATCGAAACGGGCGAGGCAGAATTCGCCAACGAAAACGAAGAAGAAGGACCGGTAGCCGTCGTCGAAGCGGACCCCGACGACCCCAACAATGAAGTCATACCCGCCTCCATCCCCGAAGATCCCCAAGAGGGGGGACTATTCTCCGAAGACGGTCTCGCCGTTGCCATGGCAGTGGATGCCGGCGAGGAAGATGAATTCATCTACGCTGCCGTGGAGTACGATCCCGATTCGAAGCCGCCTCTGTACAAGAATCGAAGGTTCCGTATCTATTCCTGCATTGCCATGGTGATTATTATTAGTGTATCGACGCTCGTGGTGATTTACATTACCAAAAGCGCCAAGGCGGATGAAATTATCGATTTGAACGTGGCGTATACCCCCCCTCCCACGACAGCACCCACGAGTGCCCCCACGACGGATCGGGAGGCGAGCGGTATCAAGGAACAGATTGAGGCGGGTGTCTTGCAACGCGATGTTACCTTTGCCAATTTGACCAAGGTAGATCCCAGGTGGAAGGCGTTGGATTGGATCTTGTTCCAAGATCAGATGCAGCTTCAGTCGAATGATAAGAATCTGTATCAGCGGTATGTCATGGCGTTGATTGCGTTTGCTTTGGATTCGTTGGCTTGGAATTATTGCGGAGAGCATCGGGAGTTTGATCCCAAGTTTGGGAATGTGACGGGGGAGTTTGTGGTGGAGAATTGTACCGTTTTGGATGTCATGGGAGAGGAGGAGAGTCACGGGGTTTGGTTGAGTAGCACGTCGGAGTGTGGTTGGTATGGAGCGATTTGTTCGAAGGACGATGTGTTGAGGGGGTTGCAATTGCGTGAGTTACGCTGTTTGTTATTGATTTGTCTAAACGCGTTTCAACTTCTCTGCTGACCTGTCATCTCCTTCACTACACACACAACAGCCGGAAATAGCCTCATTGGAGAACTACCCCCCGAAATCTCCCAGCTACGTTTCCTCCAATACATTGCCTTTAATGGAAACTGCCTCTACGGTACTCTCCCAGGCGAACTAGGCACCATGCCCAATCTTCTCTCACTCGAACTTCAGGGTAACGGTCTCAGCGGAGAAATGCCCACTGAAATCTACGAGGCATCCAAACTCCAACTCCTCAATGTAGCCATGCAGTATCAATATAACACCAAGTGTCAGAGGAGTGACGGCAGCTTCGTTTATACGTTGTATGCGATGGGAAATCCCGACAATGGATATAATTGGGGTTTCACTGGGGATGTGTTGGGGAGTCATACTAGTAATTGGAAATCGATGAAGGGATTGCATCTGTTTGATAATTCGTTTACGGGAATGATTGATGATAGTATTGGCGAATTGAAGTATTTGGGTGAGTTAGAGTATTTATCTCTTGTTTTGTTTCCCTGAAATGTCGTCCAATTTTTTACCGTCATACCAATCTCACTCATCATTGGAATCCAGTCTTTTTACGTGCTCACAACAATAGAATCTTTGGTTTGTTACCCAATGGAATGACCAATCTTAAGAAACTCCGTGAAGTATACCTCAACAAGAATAGTCTGTACACTGATTTGCCTCCTGATATTGGACTTATGGAAGATCTTGGTGCGATATTCCCTTTCAAGTTGACGTTCTTGATCAATCTCTTTGTAATGCTCACTGTTCTCGCTTCATCATCTCTTACTCGCGATAGAGGATATCCGCTTAGGCGAAAACTCAATGTATGGAACCATTCCTGACTCCTTCTACAACCTCGTTAAGATGAAGAAAATTTGGTTTCAGGATACATTGGCATGCAGCAACGTCACCGGTGATTGTGAGGCTTCGTCCGAGGAAGGATTTTCGGGCTCGCTTCAAACGGAGATTGGAAATTTAAAGGATCTTCAATATTTGATTCTCGAAAATAATCCCCTCACTGGTGTGTTACCTGAGGAACTTGGTAACTGTCAGGATTTGAGTAAGTTTGGTTTGAATAGCATTCAACTGCTCTTAACGAGGTACATCCCTAACACTGCTGCATTGCTACTTTCTCTCCGAAAGGCACCCTTCATATCCATAGAACCAATATTGAAGGCACCGTTCCCAAATCCGTATGCCGTCTTCGTGATCAATCACTCAATTCGGAAGTAGGAAACGGAGTCTTTTATGCTGATTGCCGTCCAAACAACAGGACAGAGGAACCATTTATTTCTTGTTCTTGCTGTACCGATTGTTGTGATCATACTACCAAAGTTTGTATTGCCGACGATTAAGAATGGACAACTTTAGTGGTGATGACAGAGTTAGAACAAATGAATTGGCACATGTAAAGAGGTATGCAAATAATTATTCGTATGATAATGTAATTGCAATGGAATGGGAATTGGGATCGATTCTGTTGCAGGGGATATATCTATTTGTGTAAAATAATAAACTACTAGGGCAGACCCAATCATTACACTATTGTGAGCATGGTCCTGGCGTTGTCTCTCCCTATCTACATACAGAGATTCTTGTGATCTGTCAACCTCTAATTTGGCTTCACCCCCAGGTGTTTTTGGGATTGCAGTATTCCTAACCACTTTCACAATTGCCATCCAAGTCCACTCCTTTATACACACACTAATGATTCGCAACTCACTCGGGCTGGAGCTCCATCTCCACCGCAGTTGCCGAGCTAATCAAGGGTCTGCGTGTAAAGGAGTGATCCAAGTTCAAATTGCAACACGTATCAGAGTTATAGACTACAAATATCTATTAGTGGACAATTAGTACCAGTACGGTGGCAACCATTTTTGATTGCTCACCTATTAGCAACAATGACCTATATCTACCGTACCTGTAGTTGATGACTGAATGGGAGCAACACCTGAAGCCTAATACCTACTTATTTCACTTGCACAGAACTATTAGTTATTATTATCTCACCTCACCACTAAGGCTAAGGCTACGAGTTTCTACCTCTGACAGCAACAACTGGCAATTCTTTGGAACTTACCTAAGTAGTAGGACTCAGACTCAGAATATTGTTAGCAGTAAGCCCTTGTAAACAGTTGGCAGTTGAGGTTGTGGCCCATCTAAATCATTCCACCAATAAAAGTCTGTTTTGGCGGCTTACAACGTGCCTGATAAATCTTAGTTGCGTTTTACCGGGTAATTACCTTATTTTTACAAGGTAACTTCGATTTGGGTCAGAGGCGAGGTAAAGTGCACTTACTGCTGGGTAAAAGTAAAATTACTGCCTTCTTCGCTTACCCCCCCCCCTTGCCCTCTAAATGATACCTGCTACATACAGAATTGTCACTGAAAACTGAAATTACAGTGACAGTGAAAGCGAGAATGAAGACGAAGGAGAAGGAGAGAGCGATGTCGAAATGAACGACGACGACGACTGTAACGATTGATTGAATTGAATAGTACCTAAATTCATTGTGGTGTATGTTATTGGTAATAGTGTATGTGTTCTACATTGTACTAGGGAGTGTGGAGTGTGTAGGCATGCCATAATGGTATGAATACACTGTTACTGTTTGGTTATGTCTTTGTACTGGGAATGGACCAAGGAAGTATGTAAGTGGGTACTTACTTACCTACAGGTACTTGCACTTGCACCATGGTGAAAGCTAGTGAATACTACGTATACTTATGTACGTAGGTAGGTAAGTGAGTCCCAGAGTCCCACAAGCCGAAAGAAAATGTCCACTTAGGGCCGCTGGTACACCATGTAGGGGTCATTTTTTTCGGCGAAACTTTAGTACCACCATCAGATCACTTAGTACTACGTACTACAAGTCTGACCACTTTTTTGGTCATTGCATCACTTTTCAATTTTGGGTATATTTTGTGCTGAACCCCCTATTATAGACATGAACAACAGTACTACTACTACAGTTGTTGGGACGATCAGAGAAGGTCTGGGTAAAAAAACAAATTCCTACATTAAGCCTACCTTTTTATTATTTCTTATTTTTATGTCCCGAATCCGTTTGTCCCTCAATTTTCGTGACAACCATGGCACAACAAAAATGATATTGGCACTATCTTAATAACATGAGAACGGCTGGCTACCCTCTTTGTCTGAAATAGTCAGTAGAACCACACGAAGCAGACATATCTACAGACTATTTCAAACAAAGATGGTAGACAATATTGGTGACAATTGACAATACAGCATCGATCTGCACAACACGTTGATGGATCAGGCAATACATGATGGCTATTAGCCCTCATGCTACTGGATCGCCGCTGGTATTGCGGATGATTGTATCGTTTGATATAACGGGCAAGTGTTTGGAGGCTGCCGCTGACGGTGATTGTAGGGTGTCGGCCATGGTTGATGGTTGAATTTGCACGGAACGACGTGGATGGGGGAGGAGCAGGGTGGGAGAAGAGCGGGCGGACACGCCAACAGTTTTTTGCAACAGTAGATCTAAATCAAAATAGAACAAAAAGGAACACTGAAAAGTCCGCTGGGCCTAATATTTACTTATTGTTACATACGTCACACGTAGATTTTGTACCACAGAGCCCCAAGACCAGGTCAGATCGTCCCAACAACTGTACTATATGAATACCTGGCAGCATCATCATAATGGTCTCCTAGAAAGCCTATATAGGCCATATGTAGCAACTTTACCCTTGTTTTTCAGATTAGGGGGTCAGGGCAAGGGCATGGTAAAGCCTTACCCCTAACTTTACCGAGTATTTACCAGGTAAAGATAAAATTCATACCCTTACCCTGCTCCAAACGGATAAAGGATAAAGGGTAAAGGGTAAAAGTAAAACACAACTTAGCAATAAATAAGACTGCTAATCTACTCTAGAACCACTTTAACCATTTCTGGTTTTAGCACAAATGGAATTACTTGGTTCTTGTTCTTCGAATTGTGGAAATGAGGCTTTAGTGAGTATGAGCAAGAGTCCGCAACAAGACTTACTCCTGCTATTGCTAAAAAAATCTAGTTTACCATTGGCCCCCCCAAATGACTGATCATAATACTTTCTAGGCAACTAAAAGATAAGAAACGTGTTCACATAGATGATTGTGATGTGTGAGATCTGGATTTTTTTCGCTTTGGTTGTTTCTTGTTGTTTCGGGATATTTTTGGATCTTTGGGTTAATAGTTAGCGGAACGAACAAAACGACGAACATAAGTTTCGCTCAAGAATCAAGAAGACTGCATACATCTAGCCCGATCTTACATGATCTCGACAAATTTCAGTTGATCTCCAAAAGAGATCTTGGTTCAACCAACAAATCTTGGTTCAACCTTTGACATTGAACGCGCAGAAATTTTTTTCAGAGCGTGAACAAATTTTGGAAATCGTTCATACGGAGCAATACAGAATAGAAAAGATGAACATGAATGTCAAGATCTTGGTTCAACCTTTGACATTGGACGCAGAACATTTTTTTCCAGAACGTGTTGGAACGTGAACAAATTTTGGAAATTGTTCTCACGGAGCAATACAGAATAGAAAAGATGAACATGTCTGAGTTAAGAAGAAGGCGTAGGAGTTTTGTTAGGAGTCTGTGATTTTTGAAGCTCGAAGAAGTTCAAATCATTAGTCCTACCCGTGAACCGGCTGTTTGAGATCATCATCTTCTGCTCCGACTTTTGCAAATACCTACTCTGTTGTCACAGTTCATTCACAGTTGACAGCAGTTCAACAGAGAGAGCAGTTCGTTCAGACTTAGTCCTGAGGCCCGAGGATCACACTCATTTATTATCATCTTCATTTATCTGCCATGGCGGTCAAAGGCGTCGTAGCATTTCCGACGAAACTGTACAACATGCTCCAAGCCGTCACCAAAGATGGCAGCAACATCGTCATGTGGCTACCTCGGGGCAACGGGTTCTTCATTTCAGACGAACAGACCTTCATCGATCATGTCGTTCCGGTGTACTTTAACCTTACCAAGATGAGATCGTTTACGAGGCAGCTGAATCTATGGGGGTTTAGTAGGTGAGTTACTAGTGCCCTATTCTGCTTTGTTGCGTAATGATGCAGCTTTCATTGCGATGTATGACGTGTCAAACACATCTTATGCATATCTTCTGTTCGGACTTCACGTTCTAACTCAAAATGCGGCCTTCACATTTCATGGAATAGAATTACGAATGGACCTGAATACGGAGCATGGCAGCATCCCCACTTCCTCCGCGATGACCCCTCTCAACTTAAGTTCATCGTCCGTACTGCCGTCAAGAGTAAAACAAGTCGTAGGGGCAGCGATCTTTCCGCCCATTCGAGTGATGAATCTCAAGTTCAAGACGTCGTGAAACCTCCGTCTTCTCCTCCTAATGCTCACTTTGAGGAGAGTGTCGCGACGACGGTGGATAGTAAAACTCCTACTCCTACGAACCTTGATTCGAATGGTATCATTCCCATTGCCGCTGGCTTGCAGACCCAGCAGCAACAGCAGCAGCCTATCATTATGTATCATAATCATAGGCCCGTGTCAATGGAGAGTTTGCATCCCTTGTTGATGGCGAATTCGAATTTGTTTATTCCCTTCCACCGTCAACAAGAGATGACCATGATGGCCGCTGCTCGTTTCAGTTCGTCGCCGAGAAATGATGGCCGTAACTTCTTGGTTGCTTCGCAAGAGAATAATCACGAGTCGTCGAATCTGAATAATCTCTTGGCCTTGTCAAATGAATGTGCCTCTTCAGACAGGTCTGCGTCTTATCCTCATAATGGCGTGCTCCTTCAAACGAATCAAGTCAATTTTACTGCAGTTGATTCTGTACAGTCTAAGGCTGCGCCTTGTCCTTCCATGGACTTGACTTCATTCTCAAGAGACAACAGTCTTAATGCGTGGCTTGATCTAAACTATAACATCGGTGTTGGTGATGATCGTTACGTTGCGGAACATGGTAGTTCCAAGGATAAGGATCGCGATTGTGTTGTTTTGAGCAGTGCATCTTCCACTCCTATCGACGATGTGGCATTGAATGCTGTAGCTACCGAGGTGAAATCTTGTGGTGAAGAACTGAACAATAATGTTGCACAGTCGAATATTGATTTCGATGCTTTTATTGATAGATATTTTCCTTCGGAGTGCTAGATGATGAACAATTTTTATGGTTGTAGGATTGGATTTTTGAAGCATGTCATGCGATATGACTCTAAGGACAGTTGTGAATTACATTTGAATATGCATAGTTACACTGAAGAAAGAGTTAATTTTAACTTAGTTATCAATGTCTTTATCTGATTCACCTTGTGGAGGATTAAACCTGTATCATCAGTGTCAATTTCTTCTCACATTCATCCTTCCGCTTGCTTACCTTCCAGCTACTCATCTCACACTTTTAAGACTATGACTGTGTGATGGAGTAACCTACCCAATAGAATAACTTACGTGGTGCTAAATTGTTGCATTTGGCCTGCATTGCTTGTATACCATTTTCTTATCCCAAATTAGTATCTTGGCAGTGCTTCAAATGCCAACTTTTTGTGTCTAGTTACCTAGGGCAAATATCTTGTCAGTTTCTGCGCTTTTAGTTTTTCATCGACTTGGATAAACTGAACTGTATCTACTACACATGATTATGAATATTGTTGGTTGATGTGTGACCAACCAACTCATTTCCATTTCTTGAACTTAAATGCTGGGTATGCAACATGATTATGAATATTCTGATGGCTTCTATATCCCTTCATTGGTATGTGATACTGAAGGTGCTTGATAATTGTCAGGATTTGAGTAAGTTTGATTTCAGATAGAGTAATTTGCTGAACAGCATGTAACTACTTTTGCCAAGGCACATCCCTGATACCATGCCACTGTCACTCTCATTTTGATTTGAACTTCTCACATTCAAATCCATAAATCCATTGAACCAATATGTCTTGGTGATTAATGGCTCAAGGATTTGGAAGCAGGAAATTTAGTCTTTTTGCCAATTGACACAATCATACTAGAAAGTTTATATTTTGATTTCGGACCTCAGTTGTGTTTTACCCTATCATCTGATTACCCTTCTAGTGACCAACTGGGTATGAGTATCACCCGTACCCAGTAATGTGCTGGGTGATTGCACAGTAATTTCAGTATTGTCTCATTTCAAAACACCATATTGCACAACCAACAATATCAAACAAAACATCTGATGCTGTTTTCTTATTGTGTGCATCATTTCTTCACTAAACAAGTCACTCACAGTGGAAAAAGTTGGAAGTCACAAGTCACTGGAGTGCCAGAGACAAGGACTACCATTCTGTTCCTTGAGATCCACTTGTACTGATTCTACGTACGTAAAATTTCACATGAGTCGATCGTCCTTTCAATCGCACCTTGAACGGATAAATTAAAGAAAAAAGAAAGAATAACATCCTGAGTTGAATTATAACCTAAAGTTATGTAGGTTATTATAACTTTTGACGTTGCCCGGCAATCCAAGGTGATTCTGCATAGGAATCAGTATTTTTCTCAAACCGTGCAACCTCCCAAAATAACCCTAAAAGAACAGAATGGTAATGAGATAGAAGGTAGACTCATAGTTCCTTAGTCAGAGAATTTGTAGTATTAAAAAAAGACAACTCAAGTGTAACTTGGAAACTATTTACCCTTGTTACAAACAAGTGGATAATAATTATCTGTTAAAATGGGACTACTAACTTGCAGATTATGAAAAATGAAAGTGTGAGTTGTTTGACTGTTTCGTGAGGTCTTGATCATGGTGTACCCAAGTCAGAACAGTTCAAATTGGAATTTACTTTGACGGTATGCAAAATATGATGTGCAGTTGATAGATAGTTAAGAGTAAACTTAGGTAAGAGCGGTACCTATTTTGGCAACTAAAAAAAACAATTACGGCAGCCGTAATGGCACCACGGCCTTGGAGCACGAAATCTAAGGCTACCACATTGGATGAGTGCTACTCTCAGACCATTTGACTGCACCGGAATGAATTTGGACCACTACGGTTGATTTGGTTTTTCACCACTAGCTTTCTCCCTTGTTGTTTTTTAGTCTGTCCTCAAGCAAGCAACGATGAGCATGATGACAAAAGGTGGACATTATTTGCGTACACCCTCCCCCTGCTTATTCATTATAAAGATAAACAAATAAATAATAATTAGAATCAACTACACGGCGACTATGCCATAATGTTTGATTAATCTATCAATTACTGTGAATTAATGTTATTTATTATAATTGTTTGTGCTGCATTTAGTGCATGTTGTCACATAATGAATACATTACTGCTGGCCAAAAAACTTGCGCCCGAGGCCAGCGATGATGTATACGATGATGCCAGTAACAGCATTGGTAAGATTTGTGGTTATATTTGATGCGGCCGTCATGGTTTGTGAGAGTTGCCGTTTTTGGCTAAAAAAGTACCGCTCTTATGTAAGTTTACTCTTAAAATCATGCCTTTCACTCATGCGACAGCACGGCACCTTTAGTTGGGGTCAAGTTCAAAAGAAAAGAGTGAAAAGTGAAGTACTACTAGTACCAAACATCATCATATGATAATATCAATAGGAACTAATGAAAATGGGGTCCTCGCATATGGAGTTCATTTCTCCCTCCATTTAGAGTTCTTGATTGTGAACTATCAACTTCTAGTATTAGGTTTTGGGACTGCAGATTTGCCGAGACACTTTGTTCACAATTTCAATCCACAGCCGTAGTTGTAAACAATAAGTAATTATCATAATAGTAATAGACTGCTCATGTTCATCAATGGACTATCCACAATGCTATGTTAGTATCAATGTAATGGCCAGGAGGCTATAATAACACTTCTTTCACACATCTACCACTACTTCAGCTTGCCAAAAATTTGGGGGTTACATTTTATCGTGTCCACTGAACATATCTTATGTCGGAGAGGTCTGAAAATGTTAAATACCATACAAGAAGGTGCTGCAAAGTGTACCCCCCCCCAGGGTACACTTTCTAATACTAGCTTGGATTTTTTTTTTTGGGGGGGGGGTACACTTTAGGTATAGGTGGTGGGTAATGGCATATGTGGTATAAGTAGTAGTAGTAACGATTTTCTAGGTATTAAATCTATATGTTTTATTATAGAAGAATTTGGGGACTATGACTTCCCAAAAAATATACTTAACGTTCTATGACCAAATCAGAAGTATGGAGGCATAATGAGATATTGCTTTTTTGCTTTTGCTAGAAGAGAGAGTGAAGAGACTAAGAGAAAAATCTCACTAAGACTAAAAAGCGATGATGAGGATGAAACGGATCATGATAACACACCATCGCAATCTTGTCCCCGCCGGCCATCGCCATCGCCCACTTCAACCTCTTTAAACTGACGATCCGGCAATGTAAGTCCACACTGATGCTTCTGCGGCGGCGAGAAGCGTCAGCGCGGGCAGCGTCAGCGGCACGCGGAGAAACAGAAACAAAAGCAACAATCAACTATTAAACATGCTCGCTTTTTCCTTGCTAGCGCCTTATCTCTACACTGTAATTCTTGTCGACCAAAGAAGAGATATTAATCATTATAGCAACAATCAGCCGGGGCCGTATCATGCATCACATCAATGCAGACTGAACAATTACCTCAACCATATTCTGCTGCGTACAG